>JAJMBO010000069.1:0-61343 GCA_030585065.1 Blastobotrys persicus
AAAAAAAAAAAAAAAAAAGACGCGTGACGCGTCGTTAAGGGGAAAACTAATTTACGCGTCAAATTAGCCCATCACCTTATTTTTTTAACTGAAATTGATACACAAGCGGCCCATTTGACTCTCTTCACGAGCAACAGGAATAACAATTAAGAACTACCGATCCAATCGATCTCTCTCTCTCTCTCTCTTTTTTTTTTTTTTTTTTTTTTTTTTTTTTTTTTTTTTTTTTTTTTTTTTTTTTTTTTTTTTTTTGGTTTCCTCTACATGCATACAGGAACAAATCTCCCTAGCCACATGGAAGACAAGGATACAGTGCTACAAGCAAAAAGTATATCCCAGAACACCCAATTAAGAGTCATATACAGGGAAGGTACCTGCCCAAAATAAAATCTGGGGCAATTAAGCTATAACTAATATAATCCCCCCTCCACAAGTCTTAGATTGGACCAAGTCAAGTAGAAAAGAACGGGAAACGTATTCTGTCTAAGATCTTTGCATGCTTTCTTTTTCCGGCGCAGCACCTGCAAGAAAATTTTTCACCCTTGCTTTGTTCGCGCATACGCGCGCGCAGAGGCACACTAAAGAAAACAAACAAAGCTAACGCCACAGCAGCCTGGCAAATGCCACGACTGCCGGAAGTCGTCGGACGGCAATATCACCGTTCGTTGGAGCGCGCAGCACTAGTTGCGCCTGGTCCGCCCTCTCGTGGCCGACAAATCGTGGGTGGCGTCCGCCTCATGAAGGTCAAGAAAAAAGTTTTGTCAAGATTTTGTTTTTGTTCTTGACGGCGACCCTAACCCTGAAAGTAAGGGGGTATATATAAGGAGGGGGGGATCCGCTGATTTGGGGAGGTGGAAAAATACTTTTTAGGTTGTGAGGTTGGGAGAATTGGAGCGGCTCACCACACACCAACAATAACAACAAAGAGCCCAAAGATATATAAGAGGAATAAATATTGTGAGCGCGAAGGGTAGCATTAGGTTGTTGAACTCTTCATTAGATAAAAAAAAAAGAATGGATACACTAACGGTACCAACGACAGCAGCACAAGCCAAGGCATTTGTGTCTGACTCATCGCTGTCGTTCGCAATGAACAGCGAAGAAAACAACAAGCAGAATACTAACGGAAAGGAGGAAGTCAAAAAGGAGGAAGGAAGCCAGCAGGAAGAGGACTCGTCGTCGGGGATCATACCAACACTACAGAACATTGTTGCCACTGTGAATCTTGATTGTCGGTTGGATCTAAAAACCATTGCGTTGCATGCTAGAAATGCCGAATACAACCCAAAGCGATTTGCCGCGGTGATTATGAGAATTCGAGAACCAAAGACCACTGCTCTGATATTCGCAAGTGGCAAAATGGTGGTTACTGGTGCCAAGAGTGAGGACGATTCGAAATTAGCATCAAGAAAGTATGCGCGAATTGTCCAGAAGCTTGGTTTCAATGCTAAATTCACCGACTTCAAGATTCAGAACATTGTCGGTTCGTGTGATGTCAAGTTTCCCATTCGCTTAGAGGGCCTTGCATTTGCCCACGGCACCTTCTCGTCTTATGAACCTGAGCTTTTCCCTGGCTTGATTTACCGCATGGTTAAACCCAAAATTGTCTTACTAATCTTTGTTTCTGGAAAAATCGTCCTTACCGGTGCTAAGCAGCGTGAGGAGATTTATTCCGCCTTTGATGCCATCTATCCCGTCTTGAGCGAATTCCGAAAATCTTAATCACCGTCCCACTTTATCATGACCACCACCACCACGCACTTATAGAATGTGTAATATTTATATCCCCAAGCTCTTATGAACTTTGCAGTTTTTACCTGTCGTCTTCTCCCACGTGCTTTGCCTCCGTCCACCCTTGTCTGTCTTTCTTACTTCATTGATATGCTTTCTGCTGTCCACTTCGTCCTTTCCTCTCTCCTCTGTCTCTGTATTTCCAACTGGGCTCCTGGCGCTAAAGTCCCATGTCTTTGTCTATTGTAAACCTGGGGAAACAAAAAAAAAAAAAAAAAAAAAAGTAGTAGAAACCCCCCGGTAACTTCCTTTATGATGTGCCCCCCCTCGTGCCAGTCGGCATACCGGCGGTTGCTTATGTAACCGTTACCCGGTATACTCTTGTTATGAGAGCGTAGCGAATACTAAGTTTGAGAGTGGACTCTGTATAGCCACATACATATATATATATATATATATATATTCAATGGCACTGGTCTTGGGTCGTCTGTATTCCTATAACCCACACACTCTATACTTCTACTTCCACTTATATATATATATAATATATGGGCATAGCACTGTGCATATACAATTGTCCTGTCCGTGCCTGATCCCGTGTACGCGCACGCCACTACTCATACCATCAACAATGTGTAAAAATAGATACCCTCTTATATATAAAGGACACTCCTCCCAAACTATAAAAAGCTACCCCATTTCCCTCTCCTCTCTCTCTCAAGCTTCTTAGCCAACTTTGACTGACAGGTATTCTATACGCGCGACCACGTGACCTAAAAAGAAGAAAAAAAAAATCAAAGGAACAAGGGTTAGGGTTGCCGAGGAGGGCAGTGCGAGACTCGGGGGACTTTTTTTTTTAAAAGTGGCTGGGCGGATGCGTGAGCGTTAGACGTGTGCCTGGGCTGAGATAAGATTTTTTTTTTTTTTTTTAAAACCTGACGTTATACGTAGGATGGACTTCCATCAGCAGCCGCCACACCACGCTGCTGACTATTACTACCGGCTGACACCACCGCCACATGGGGTCCCGCCTAGTGCCCACAATTACTACACACCCAACCCATACGGGGACGACAGCATCCCGCTGGAGCAGGTGCCCGTGCCCACACACCACTACTACGGCATCAACAAGCCCCTTCCGCCGCCGGCAGGCGACAGTGGCATCGGCATAGACGACCATGGCGGCCCAGCAGACATTAGCAGCAGCACCATGCCGCTGACGGCCGGCGGCGGCGGCGGCGGCCACCACCATCACCGTCGACACCGGCGGAAGAAGAGCCGATGGAAGCGATTCAAATGGCGCAAGGTGCCGTATTTTGTCTGGACAGCGTCGCTGATACAGATTGCAGTATTTATTGCCGAGCTGGCCAAAATGGGCCAATACACCGGCTCGCCCATCCAGACAAAGCCGTCATTCAACCCAATGGTCGGGCCGTCCAGCTACGTCATGATAAACATGGGCGCCCGGTTCACGCCTTGCATGCACGAAATTGACGGCGTCACCAACGTCGACGACCTCAAATTCCCCTGTCCCAACAGCACCGACGTGGCCAGCAACGTGTGCTCGCTCAGCGAGCTGTGCGGCATGGGCGGACTGCCGGAAAACGGCCCTCCGCACCAGTGGTGGCGGTTCATCACCCCAATCTTCCTGCATGCCGGCTTCATCCACATCGGCTTCAACTTGCTCCTCCAGCTCACGCTGGGCGCAGAGCTCGAGCGCAGCATCGGCCTTGTCCGCTTCTTTATCGTATACTTTGCATCTGGCATCGCTGGCTTTCTCCTCGGCGGCAACTTCACTCCAAACGGAATCACGTCCACCGGAGCCTCCGGCTCCCTCTTCGGCGTCATTGCCCTTGATCTCCTCGACCTGCTCTTCAATTGGCAGCTCTACCTCAACCCCATCCGAAACCTCCTTCTTCACATCGCAGAGATCATTGTCTCCTTCGTCATCGGCCTCCTCCCGGGCCTCGACAACTTTTCCCATATCGGCGGCTTCGCAATGGGCCTCCTCACTGGCACCGCGCTCCTCCGGTCGCCCATCAAGCTCCGCGTGGCCGATGCTTCCCAGCTAGACCAGCTCTCACGTGATCGGAGCGAGGATGACTTTGATAAACCCGACCAGCAGCACGGGCGACGCAAGAAGCAGAGGGTGCGAGTGACCAAATTCAAGTGGCGACAGCCCCACGAGCACTTTCAGAACCGATCGCGATGGTGGTATGGATGGCTTGTGGTTCGGGTGGCTGCCATTGTATTGGCAGTGGTGTACTTTGTCACCCTGGCAAAGAACTTTGACCGCGGCGGGGGGAACTGCTCGTGGTGCAAGTACCTGTCGTGCTTGCCTGTGCACGGGTGGTGCGACCAGGGCAAGATTACGACTACGACTACATCTGGATGAAGCGTATATGTTATATATTTATATATATATATATTTTGTGCCTTTATACGAGTGTTGTATAGTTTGTTTCAATTAGTATGCATGCATTTATAACGAGGAACCCCCTCCCGCCCATCCACGTGACCCATTGTATGTATGCATGCATGCATACATGTTTAAATTAAACTTAAAAAAGGCACCCCCGCCGATCCACGTGACTTAGGTCCAACCGCTTTTTCCTCAGGAGGCCAGTATCTTACGCAAGGAGCTGGATGTTTATGAGCCCATTTCGAGGAATTGAACGGAAGGAGCAAATTTTCAAATGTTTTTCTTTTTCCTGTTGCAAAACACTGAGCGCCCATCTGGAGGGGGTAAGTGGGGTGATCCCACTTTCCAAGATGGGGGTCTGGCGGACACAATTGAGACCTTTGCAAGTACCAAGACGAGCCTGTATGTTGAAATGGCCACCAGCAAAGCAAGAGTGAGTGGGGGAACTTTATATTAGTGGCGGAGGGATTGTGGAGATGGAGGACTAATGATGTGCCGACAAAACGCCGACCCCCCGAGGGCCAGCAGAGCTAACAAATTCGCACTCCAGCGGATGACGGTTCTCGGATGTCAAGCCGTCAATTACAAACAGGCGCTTAGAACGAGACCTGGCCCACAAATTCTCAATGTCGGATACAAAACGAAAACGGTGTGGGGGAGCGCGGGCTGACGACCGAAGAGTCGGCACACCCCCGCATGTGCCCCCCACGAGCGAAAGGGACAGTATATAAGCAGTGGACGGGGTCAATGGTTGCGGGTCAATAGACGACAAAAATGGCTGTTACATACCCTGCTCCAGGTGTCTACACCCCATCTGCCACCATCTTCAAGACTGACGGACCAAAGGGCCGACCGGCCGTGGATGTCGACGCACAAGTCAAGCATACAATCTTCCTTGCCGACAATGGCGTCAAGGGCGTTGTTCTTCTCGGATCCACTGGTGAAATGGTGCATATGACTAAGCAAGAACGCCACGATTTTGTGGCTGGAGTCAAGAAGGGTCTTGAGGCCAAGGGCTACAAGGACTACCCAATTCTGGCCGGTGTTGCTCACCACGGCATTGAGGACACCTTGGAAGAGATCAAGTCCATGAAGCAGGCCGGCGCTCAATGGGCCATGGTGTTGGCGCCAAACTACTTTGCGCCTTCTACTACTCAACAGGGACTGATCAACTGGTTTACCGCCGTTGCCGACGAGTCTGAGCTTCCCGTTGTCATCTACTACTTCCCAGGCGTGTCCAACAACCTTAAGATGACCCCTGAGACTTTCGAGAAGCTTGCTCAGCACCCAAAGATTTGCGGCGCTAAGCTTTCCCATGGCAACGTTACTGAATACGCCCAAATTGCCCTTAACCCTAAGGTCCAGGAGGCCGACTTCTCCACCATGACGGGATTGGGCCAGTTGTTGCTGCCGGCCATCGCTGCCGGCTGCCATGGCACCATTGACGCCTGCTCCGGCATCTTCCCCAAGCTGCTGGTCAAGCTGTGGGAGCTGTCTACCCAGGGCAAGATCCAGGAGGCCCAGAAGCTGCAGTACGTTGTTTCCCGCGTGGAGGAGATTGTTGCTGCCTTTGGCCCCATGGGTGTTAAGCATCTGATGGAGAAGGTGCTGGGATATAAGAGTGATCTTGGTCGTGCTCCGCTCGACGTGGCGCTTACCGATGCCCAGAAGGAGCAGTATGCGCCAGCAATTGCTGACGCTGTCAAGCTCGAGAACTCGCTGTAATTGTTAATGATGAGTACATGACGCGTAGATGACATAAAACAACAGGTACATTCCTTCTCATGCTAGTAGTATATATGGGCTATTTGGAAGTGTCCACCACATATCGGCCCACGGCCTTGCCCGCCTCCATCAGTTCGTACACCTTGGGCAGGTCCGATAGAGGGACCACTTTGGCGTTGCACGTGACCGCGCCTCTAGCGAAAAAATCCAAAGCTTCCGCCGTGTCTGCGCGGTTTCCGACGTACGAGCCCTTGATGTTGATGGACTTGACGATGTGGGTGAAGATTTCCGACTTGCAGTAGGCGCCGCCGGGGATTCCGACGAGGACGACGGTGCCGGTTGGACGGACGTAGTCGATTGACTGGGTCACCGCGTCTTCGGACACGGCCACATGGATGATGGCATGGGGACCGCCGTTTGTCAGCTGGACGATGTCCTTGGAGAGGTCTGACGACGTTTTGAAGTCAACGAAGCCCTCTGCGCCGAGCTCGAGACAGAGCTTCCTCTTTTCTTCGCCGGCGTCGATGGCCACGGGCCGGAAGCCCATTGCCTTTGCGTACTGGACGGCCAAGAAGCCCAGGCCGCCTCCGGCGCCGGTGATGGCGACCCAGTCGCCGGCACGGGCGTCGCACGTCTTGAGGGCCTTGTACACGGTGATGCCTGCGCACAGGATCGGGGCCACCTGCGACAGGTCCGTGCCCTTGGGGATCTTTGCGGCATGGACGGCATTGGCGGTAGCGTACTGCTGGAAGGAGCCGTCGTGCGTGTAGCCCGAGAGCACGGCCTTCGGACAGCACGACTCGGCGCCCTTGTTGCAAAACTCACAGCCCAGACACGAGCTGTTGAGCCATTTGATGCCGGCGTAGTCGCCAACCTCAAAGTTTGTGACGTTGGCGCCCTTGGCTACGACCACGCCGGCGCCTTCATGCCCGCCGACCAACGGTAGCTTGGTGGGCAGGGGCCAGTCGCCCTTCCATGCATGCATGTCAGTGTGACAGACGCCCGAGTACTTGACGTTGATCAGGATCTGATCAGGTTCCGGCGTGGGCACCGCAATGTCCGTGTACTTGAGCTCGCCACCGTTCTTTTCAAAAACCACCGCCTTCTGGGTCTTGGGGATAGACATGGGGGGAAATTGGATCCCCAAAACTCAATGGAATGACCGTGGCCTTATATAGTCTTCGTGGCCGGTGGCCTGAGGCTAAACAAAGGCCCTTCTAAATTAGGAAGCGCTGCGGCTCATGCAACTGCTTTTTCGCGCTGCGGAGTGATATTCAGGCCCTTCGAACGATAGTTGTTTGGGTCGCCGGGAGTGCGTTTCGCCATCGAGGAGTACGGGGGTGCCTTTGACATGTTGATACTAATAGTCGGAGGATACTAATAGCCGTTGATGACTAATAGCCGTTGACGACAGCAGCAATGAATACAGAACCAGACGCGCTGATTATAATAAGGAGCTGCGACGCCGGCCGTCCGACGCTCAGGGTTTGGGTTCAAATGACGGCAAGCATTAGACTCAATGACTATGTTAGACGCCCGGTTTCCCTGTGCATTGCTAACCTACGCCATTGACCCAAGAGCCGGCCCGTGAGCAATAGAGTTCGTCCAATGGGCCATGCATGCACACAACAGACCACGGTGACTACGTCGGGGCCTCAGAGACCAAGAGACGGTAGGATTGGGGAAGTGGTCGGAGGGTAAGGGTATAAGGGGCGGTGAAACAAGGGCGGAGGAGGAGGAGGAGGGTTAGGGTGGCCAGGCCCAAGCCAAAGGAGGGCGGCACGTGAAAAAAGAGAAGGACACACAACGAAATCACTGTTCTTTTTTTTTTTTTTTTTTCTCGAGGCAGGGATAAAATTTAATTTGTAGGAGGATCACCAGGGTACTTGAAGGGATTCCTCGGCCATGACAGATGAAGATTTGTATGATGCGGTCGCCAGCGAGACCGCGGTGGGCGACGGCGGGGACATAGGGAGCTCGACCACTAGTGGAGGAGGATATAACGCATTTGCGCAGGCCGAATCTCCTGAACACTATCTGAACGCACCCAAGACGATCAACGTTGAAGGGGGAGGGGGGCCGTACTCGTTGGACATTAGCAATCCGTCCTATTACGACCTCTCGCCGATGCTGAATGTGCAGGACCCTGTGGCCCTGCACTTCCTCGTGCAGTCGTCGATAGCCGAGTCCAAGGGATACAAGGTTCTGTCGTCACAAGAGCTGGACGACGCCAAGAAGGAGGCGACGCTGCTCAGCTCGCGGATATCCGACGTTTCGCACAAGCTGATGATGGAGACCAAGCTGCGGGACGCAGCTGCGTCGCTATCCAAGCTTCATTTGGACTCGACCAACAGCAACGGGCCGGCGTCTTCGGCTTCGTCCACCACGTCTTCGACGGGCCGACGGTCGTTTCTGTTTGGCGGACAGAAGAAGCGACTTTCGCGGCATGCCGAGGAGGAGCTGGAGACGGCTAATCGCAAGATGCGCACGCTCGCGGACGAGCTGAACAAGCTCAACGAACGGTACAATGCGGTACAAATAAAGTTGCTCAAGCACAACGTGGGCATCTTGGCCCTGACCCACCAGGGCTCACAGTCGTCGTCGTCGCGAATATACGACCACCATCTATCCCGGTCCAACACCAGAGGCAGCAACTCGACACCCACCCACCAGGCAACGTCGCGAATGATGAACCAGCGAACTTCGCATTCCAGCAGCAGCAGCCCCCAACAGCCGCGACCATCTAGTTCGGACGAAACTTTGGGAACGGTGGATTCGTTAATCACTCTGTTCTCGTCATCCTTGGCCAGTCCGACCACGTCGCCTCGTCCGCCGCCGCCGCACGAGAAAATGTCGTTCTTGACAAACCTTTCTCAGAGCCTTGTGTCGCAATACGACAGCACCAAGAACCAGCTGGCCGTCAAAGACGCCCAATGCGAGGAACTCAAAAGCATCTTGAACGACGCCCTGCATCAGCTGAACCCAGACCTGGAAAGCGGGTCCTTGGACACGTCTGACCTGTCGGCCGTAAGGGCACAGACAGTCGAAGCCATTTCCCAGACCCAAAAAGCTGCAAAGTCCCAAGATGCTGAGATACAGCAGCTGCAGCGAGCGTCCAGTTCCACCGACACGTCCGAGACCACCAACGAAGAGAAGACAAAGGGCAAGAGTCTGATGCGACATCAGCTGGAGTCCATTACAAGCGCATACGAAAGCAACCGACAGGAGCTAGAGCGACTCGAGCTGGAAAACCTGGAATTACAGGCCAATCTGCGCGACGTCAAGTTCAAATCCCAAGCTGAAGCCCAAGAGCTGCAGCATGAACTAAAGGCCAACCACGAGCGAGTCCAGGAATGGCAAGAACGCTGTGAAACCCTGCGTTCAGAACTGGAATCCGTCGTGCGCACCCTTGAAGATTTAACCCGACAGACCGTCGAGTACGAATCCGACCGATCGAAACTCGAGTCTCGCGTGAAGGAACTACAAACACAGCTTCAGCAGAGTTCCCAAGACACACTGGATAAGCGGGTGTCTGTCCTAGGCATGAATGGCTCCGGCCAACAGGCCCTGGCCGAGTCGACCAGCGTAACCATCCTTCGGAATGAATTCAGAAAGATCATCGGCGAACTCAATAATAAGCATCTCACTGAGCTGAAAAAGGAGCAAACTGAAAAGAAAAAACTCGAAAACCTTCTCCGTTCGATAAAAACCTCGTCCTACGCTGCCAACCTTCCGCCAGGTAAACTGGACTCGTTGGGAATCGAAGCTAATTAATTTATTTTTGCATATACGTTACTGCATTTAACTAATCTAATCCATTTTTCCCTATATTCCTATAGTCCCAACCCTCCAATGCGGCTGCTGGGACTAATGGGTGTTTCCCTCTCGTTCAAGAAGTGTGATATGCAAGCAGACAGCCTGGTGTACATAGGAGCCTGTGGCTTTCTGGTTGTTGCAACCGCCAGTGTTATTGCGGCCTCCCTGGTTAGTGCGCTGAAGCCGTTCTTGTATTACGGCAAAGTCCAAGAATGGAGGAGGAAGACCGAGGAAACCGGTTCAAAAGAGAAGGATGCCTTGAGCGTCGTTGCCGAAAACCTCACCGTGCCCAAATCCTGGTTTATTCACTTCTACATTGTCTATGTGGTTGTTTGCTGTGCAATTGGATGGTCTGACCAGCATAAGAGGACATTGCTCTGGGAATTGTCCCTGATACAGGCAATGAGGCGACTGCTTGAATGCTACTTCTTGGAGAAACCAAACCCTCAGTCGCGCATTCAAGTGACACACTATGTTGTGGGAGTGGCCTTCTACCTGTGCCAGGGTGTGGCAATGTGGAATGCGCCTCAAACGGTTTCTTATTCTGCAGGATTATTGTTTACCTCTTGCTCCATTCTTCAATGCATGGCACATGTGCATCTGTGTTCCCTCAAAAAGTACACACTGCCTCAGTTTACGCTTGTTTCATGTCCTCATTATCTTGCAGAGATAGGCATTTATGCGTCTTTTGTTCTATTAACACCCCATAGTGCAATTTTGTGGCTCTCGCTCATGTGGGTAATCGTCAATCTCGGTGCATCTGCAAAGCAGACCCAGGTTTATTACAGATCCAAGTTTGGTCATCAGAAGCATGTGCCCAATTACGCAATAATCCCGTTTGTCTTTTGAGGCTGCACGTATAAAATGCTGCAGTGCGCTTATTGTGCCTCGAAATCCTCAATGAGGTCTTCACCAACCGTAAGCTCGTTTTACACTCTAGCCGAGATCAAGCGGAACAAGATCCATCCCAGGCAGGAGCGCAGCTCTAGATCGAGGATCCCCGTTAACATTCGCAAGACATGTTTTGTCAACCGGGCCGCGGAAATGAGGCCCTACATTTGCTTGCCGGCTAGATTAACTCAAATCCCTTATAACCACTTTACCATTGGCTTTATCCTGTTGGCAGTGTTCTCGCAGCTGTTTTCAGCAATTGTGTTTTATTCATTGCGGGTCACGCAAAATTCCATCCTTTCCTCGTGCATCTCGTCATCCTCAAGAGACGCGTCCGCCAGTCTCTTCTCCGACACGATAGCAGAGATTGTATTATCCAGATTTGAAACATCTGTGGATGCGATCAAAGACCAAGCTACAGAGAATCATAATTCGGCTGTAGTCAACTTTGGTTTAACTGCAGAAAGCTATGTCACTCAGCTATCAGATGTCTATTCTGAAGCAACTAAAGCCATTGCGCAGTCTGCCTATAAGTCAGCTAATAACGCTAGTCAATCGATCGCAGAGTCTGTCAATAACCAACTACAACTTGCGATTGAAGCAACTGATAAAGAAATTTCCAATGTGACAGCTGCCATAAAGGACCTCGAGGACGAGATGTCCTCTTCATCAGTGTTATTTAAAAACATCGACTTGGGAACAGCGCAAGATCTCAATCTTAATAGATTTAAGACAATTAGCATCCCATCGTCATTGAACACAACACTACTATCAATCAACTCCAAGTCATCAAAGCTTGATGATTTTGTTGATATAGCTTCGAAAGCTAAAAGTCGATTAAAAAACCAGTCAAAAAGTAGCAGTTTAACAACTGTCGAGACCGGTTTCAACGCTACAATGATCGACTTGCCAAAGCCTTCGAAGGCCGACGGGTGCCCTCTTGAATCGGTTCAGGCTCAATTCACCCAAATCAACTCCGATATTAACACCGTCAAACGCAATTGCTTGGCGTCCATGATTGTATTAGCAGTTGGCTTTATTCTTTTGAAAGGATTTTATGAGCACTACAAATGGCAGCGAACAATGGAACAAGCCACTGCGTTAGAGACCCCCGGGGGATTTTGGGATCCTTTGGAAAACGTTCATGCTGCTGAAGCGCCTTTGTCGACTCTGCTTGGTTTCAAAACCTCGATATTTTTGGGCAACACAGAAAAATCGCGAATTCTCATAAGGTGGTTTATTGATTATATTTTTGCCTCACCAACGTCTAAATTGTTGCTAGTTGGTGGCTGGTTTTTAATAGCCTTTATCTGTCAAGCGGAAATGATAAGGCCGATATCGTCTATCGACTTAAGCCATGGTGCATTTTTATCAACATCGTCGACCCCTGAAAACTCTACCATGGGTACTTGGATTAGCCAAGTCAACTCAGCTTTGGAGAACACAGAGTCAAAGTTGAATTCGGACTTTGCAACCCATTACAAGAACTCCCTTGATGAATTATATGAAACTCTCAATGCCTATCAAAACACTATGGCTTCCAAGTTCCGTGAGTTTTTTGGTGACTATGGAGACAGTCTGTCAATTCCAAACACACTATCGGGCACAGTTGTATTTCCAACACAAGTAACAATCCCCACAATATCTATCCCTCGTGTCCATGAGTCTGATATCCCCTCAGTGAAGGCAATCTCTGGATCGATAGACATCACAGACTCAATGGAAGAACTCTACTCAACTTTGAACTATCAAGTCAAAACCTCAATGTTGATAGGGATTGTGCTCTTCTCAGTATGGGCTCTTCTATTCCTCGTCTCTCTAACTTACGCCATTTTTATGAACTCCTTGAAATCGAATTAATTTGTTTATGCATCAGCATAACGACGACTCTGTAGCTTTCCCAAGCTTTATGTAATTCTGTATGTATCTGGTAGAAGTTTATACATGCGCCCTAAGTAAAATGAACGCCATTCTTTAAAAACGTTAATGTATTAATCAATCAAAAAATATTACTTGCTGCTTCTTCCACCAACAGAAGCAAGCTTTTCCAAAACCGACTTGTCAATATTCAACTGCGGGAGTGCCTCAGTGCCCTTGGCTTGTGGCTGTGGTAGGAAACCGATAGCAATAAGATAAGCTAGATAGACACCAATGATCTTCTTTGTAACTCCATGGCCCTTGGACAGGTCTTCTCCGGTCCATGCAGCGTCAGACTTAAGAGACTTCTTTGCGTTAGTATCGTCCAACTCTGGAGCTTTAGTGCTCTGTGGAAGGTCATCCAGCACGAAATGCAGTAGAGGGAAGAGGGCATTGTCATTATGCTTGATGACGTATCGTTCCAACTCAAGTCTCCAGGTTGTATATTCAGTCTGTTTGATGTCATAACCATAGTCAGCCAATGATCCAAGGAATTGGTTAAATCGGAGTCTTGGGTGCGAAGTGACCTGGGCAACAACTAAACCGTTAGGATCAGCTGGATGGAAGGCAGATGCAGTAACGACTCTTGCAACATGATCCACTGGAACCATATTAACAGTATTGTAGATGTCAGGAGTCAATCCTAATTCAATGCAACCCTTCACCATTCTTAACAAGAAATCATCAGTAGATGAGACACCACGAGTGGAATCACCCAGAACATAACCAGGGCGGACAATGGTACCTCTGAGTCCTCGCTTTCCAGCTTCTCTGATAATCCTTTCGGAGGCCCATTTGGACTGACCATATCCAGTACCGAGTCCAGTTCGAGAGCCCTCCAGGTCATCCGATTCTGGAATACCGTCCCCACCCTTGGAGACAATGGAATCAGAAAGCTTGATGTAGTGTTCGTTATCGACTGTAGATGTAGATGAAACGAAGGTAAAGTACTTGGGCTTTCCCTGAGTACACAGATCCATCACATTCATGGTACTAATGACATTGGCTCCTCGAAGTTTGGAGTATGGATACACCCAGTGGACCAAAGCACCGTTGTGAATGATGACATCAATAGAGTCGGTAAGATTTTTCCATTCCGAGTCATCCAATCCAAATTGCTTCTCTTCCAAATTTCCGATAAGAGGTTCAATGCGTGATTCGTATGAATCTTTCCAGGTGCCAAAGGCAATACCACTGTTTCTTAATCGTTCCATTCCCTTAGCCTTGTCGGCCGCTCGAACATGCGCAACGATTTTGACATTGAGCTTGGTTCGGTCTAGAAGATCCTTGACCAGAAAAGTGCCTAAGAAACCAGTAGCACCGGTAACGAAAACAGTAACATTGTCAGTAGTTGAGAGTGGACTATCCTTTGAAACAAATGAGGCCGGAAGAGCTGAGGAAATAAGCTCTTCAGCATCAGTTGCATATTCTGGCTCCTTGTTAAGCGCTTCGGCGAATTTTTCCTGTGGATCCTTTTGGTCGTTGGTAACCATGACATTGTCCTGGTCTTTTAGCTTGGAGATTTCACGGGCAAAGCCAGCAATGGTCGGCTCCTTGAAAATTAATCCCAATGGTACTTCAATTGCTAGCTTCTTTCGCAGCTCGAAAATCATTTGCGTGGCCAAAATAGAATGGCCACCCAAGTCAAAGAAACTGTCAGACGGCTCAACTGTGATGGGCTTTTGTGGAAGAACTTCCAACCACAAGTCCCGAACCTCAGCTTCATCAGGAGTAAAAATAGTTTCTTCTGAGCCTTCACCTGAGTGTTTGGCTGCCCGTTCAGCCACTGCGGCCAATTGTGCAGTGTCCGGGAATGGGAGCTTGGGTTTATCAACCTTGCCATTAGGGTTCAAGGGCATCTGGTGCAGCGGAACAACTACAGTTGGCACAGCGTAAGTAGGAAGTTTTCCCTTCAAATAGCTCTTGATATCTTTAATCAAGTGTCTGTATCTCACAAGACCTTTAACCATTGCGTCATCCGCATCATCGTCGTCGTCCTCTTGTGCAATGAAGGCATCCAATTCCTTGCCCTCCTGCGGAACAATGTACGAGATGAGTGTTGGCTCTTCGTCCTTATTCCTTCTCACCAAGGTTACATTTTCTCTAACCAGAGGGTGACGAGACAAATGAGTATCGATCTCACCTAACTCAATTCTGAAGCCCCGGATCTTGACCTGGTCATCAGCTCGCCCACAACATTCAACGTCACCGTCGGCTCTGTATCTACCCAGATCACCCGTGCGGTACAGTCTGTCGCGAGGTCCAAACCAATATTTTCTCCATGGCTCTCCATTATCCTTATCTTGGCTTTCCCACTTTTTGTTGTCAACAAACCAGTTCTTGACAAATTTCTCTGCAGTCAGGTCTGGGAGCTGCAAGTAGCCCTCGGCGAGGCCAGCACCTCTGACGTAAATCTCGCCGACTTCGCCAACACCGCAAGTTTGCTTTCTGTCATTACGGTTGACAACCAGCAGCTGGACATCCAACATGCCCTGACCAGCGGGCATGGTGTCTTTCTGGGCCTTAAGGAAGGCGGGATCCGTGGCTTGTGAGGCGACCTCAAAGTATGAGACAGAACGCTGGGTCTCAGTGGTACCGTACATGTTGACGATGAATACATTCTCAGCAAGCTTTTGTAATCTCAAGCAATCTCTTTTGGTCAACACATCGCCTACAAAGAATGCGTGATGGAGGGAAGGAATTTCATGAGTAGCTTGAGCGGACAGCAGCTGGCCCATAGCCGGAGTCAGATGGGTAACGGTGGCACCGTGGATTCCCATCCATTCGGCCAATTTACCTGGAGTACCGATATCGTCCGAAGTTGGCACGAGCAGTTGAGCGCCGAGGAACAATGGGGTGAAGATGTCTCTCTGGATGGGATCATGAGCAATACCACTCAACATTGTGAATTTATCCTTCTCACTAAGCCCAAACCTCTGAGCCATCCAAGGGAAGTAATAGGTCAAGGAGAAGTGTCTGCCCTTGACGCCCTTTGGAACGCCCTCGCTACCACTGGTGAAACTCAGGGTTGGGTTGCAATCAGGGCCAACAACCACGCCGGTGCTCTGATGCTTCAATGGCGTTGCCTTGGCCAGGACCTCTTGGCCATCCTGTTTTCCGCCGGACAAGTAGCCATCGGAGAAAATCTCCAGCTCTGGAACATGGGTCTTGAGCGTCAGGTTTTCGTTAATGTAGTCTTGGACTTCCTGTGACAACTGACCGGCTTTTTTGAGAACCACCAGTGCCTGAGGTTTGGCCACACTCAAGTAAATGTTCTGACGCGAGGGAGGATATGCCGGATCAATAACAGAAAACGTAGCTCCGGCCTTCAAGACACCCATAACTGCCACAACAAGATCAACACCTCTATAGGCATAGACCATGACGACATCGCCGATAACTACGCCAGACTGGACGAGGTGATGAGCCAAAACGTTGGACGCTTCATTTATGTGTTTGTAAGTAAAAGTGCGGGATTTGGCCGTTGGGTCCATGAAGCTCGCAGTTTCTACCACACATGGCCAATCTGGATGCTTTTGGGCGTTTTGGTCAAAAATATCGTGGATGGCCCCGCCAAACTTGTTCCAGTTCAAGTCCTTGGTGGGGTCGGGCAAAACTGGCACCTGGGAGGGAGTGATCAGGTTGATGGCACCAATTGGCTTTGCAGGGTCCTGGGCGGCAATGTTGATAATCTGTAAGAGCTGTTCGGCCATCAGCGACACCCGCTCCTTCTTGAACAAAAGCGAGTTGTAATGGAAGCAGAGAGCTGAGTTCGAAAAGAAGACCGACAGATCACAGCAACTGTCAATGGCAGAATTGGAGGTTCTATGAAGGAACGACGCACGGAATAAAACTGGTGGGTCCTGCAGCTTATTTTTCTTCTGAATGTGGTTCGCAAGGTCTTCGGTATCCACTGGGTTGCGCTCTCCGAAAATCTGGTGTTCGGCAACTGACTTCACAAGCTCCTTAAAGGGCAATTGTCCATTGACGGTGGATCTCAGAACAAAGGACGAGCCCTGTGGAGTATTAGCTCCAAAGACAATATCCTCATCACCCGTCAATCGAAACACCAAACTGGTGAAACCTGCCAGGGAAACAGTAAATGGCGTCTCAGAACTATCGCCACTGCACAACGACTCCAGGCTCTTTTTCGTCTCAGCATCAAGTTCCACCTCGTGCGTCGCCTCCACTAGCTTGCCGTCCCCGGGTCGGACAAAATCGTTCGGCAACACTGAAAGTGTTGAATCTTGTAGCTTCTCTGCCCACAATTCTAACGACTGCACCAGAAATTTGTTAGCCAACAGTCTCATATACAAAACTCTCCTCTAACTCACCATCTTTGGCAGAGATCGGTCCTAATATGTCAAAGTAGAACTCCAGGTTATTAGTAGGTCCCTATGACTGATCTTCCCTTCCTCCCTTCCGTCCTCCAGGTTGATCCCATCGCCCGCGTAAATTTCAGACCGCACTCTTTTTCCTTCAATTCACAGCTGAACACTGGACCTGGCTCCTGGACGCTCGATCGTTTATTTCGCGAGCCCGGGACGCTCGATCGGGGAGTGTAATTTGCTCTTCTGTACCAGTACAAATTGTCTACCACCGGCTAATATTTTCATGTCAAAGGCCTAATGTTTTCATATTAATTATATTAGTATGTTGATTACGTAAGCAATTTTTTCAAGTCTCGATTTTTTTTTTTTTTTTTTATTACACCAGACAATTCACAACTCCTGGACGCTCCATCGTTTATTTCGCTAGCTCGGGGAGTGTGATTGGCTGTTTGTATGCCAGTACAATTGTCTACCACCGGCTAGTATTTCATGTCAAAGGCCTAATATTTTCATATTAATTATATTGGTGTTGATTACATAAGCAGGTTTTTTTATTACACCAGACAATTCACAACTCCTGGACGCTCGATCGCTTATTTCGCGAGCCCGGGACGCTCGATCGGGGAGTGTAATTGGCTGTTTGTATGCCAGTACAATTGTCTACCACCGGCTAGTATTTCATGTCAAAGGCCTAATATTTTCATATTAATTATATTAGTATGTTGATTACGTAAGCAGAAATTTTCAAGTCTCAAGTTTTTATTTTATTTTTTTTTTATTACACCAGACAATCAACAATACGAGCACAAATCAGTCGAAACCAGCCGCCATGGCACAATTGGCTGCTCGATCAGCATTGCTGGAGACTGCAACCGAGTGCCATTGCAAGAGCGCGGCAGCGTAAAGTAGAGAATGGCAGCGTAAAAACACTCAAACCGCCAAAAGGTCGAATGGGAGCGCGCGGCCGATGCGCGCCGATCAAGCAGTTGTTGGACTGTCATAATACGTTTAGGAGAAGAGAAAGGCCAGTTCGCAGCCAACGGAGGAGAGTGCCAGGTAGAGAGAACGGATTCTTGTATTGAGAATTGATATATTGGGCACACGGGGAGTATTTATTGGCAGAGATGGCGCAACGAAAACTACAACAGTGAGTAGAGAGGGCGGACGCCAGGGTTTTAGAGTGCTAACAAAGCGGCGAATTCAGGGAGATGGACCGCGTGTTCAAGCGGGTAAACGAAGGCGTGGTTGCGTTTGATGCCATCTACGACAAGGTGCAGGAGTCGACCAACCAATCGCAGAAAGAGAAGCTGGAGCAGGATCTGAAGCGGGAGATTAAGAAGCTGCAGCGACTGCGAGACCAAATCAAGACGTGGATGGGCAGCAACGAAATCAAGGACAAGAAGGCGTTGACGGAGCAGAGGAAGCTGATCGAAACGGAGATGGAGCGGTTCAAGGCGTGTGAGAAGGAGATGAAGACCAAGGCCTATTCCAAGGAGGGGCTGACAAACTCGCTGAAGCTGGACCCACGGACGAAAGAGAAGCAGGATACGTCCAACTTCATATCGAGCATGATTGAGGAGCT
Source organism: Blastobotrys persicus (assembly GCA_030585065.1). NCBI lineage: Eukaryota > Fungi > Ascomycota > Dipodascomycetes > Dipodascales > Trichomonascaceae > Blastobotrys > Blastobotrys persicus. Next base: position 18,416 of record JAJMBO010000069.1, read on the forward strand.
GGACCGGCAGATTGAGGCGATGGAGGCAGAGCAGGAGACGCTGCAGAGCACCATGAAAAAGGGCAAGAAGGATTCCGCCAAGGCTGAGCGGATTTCGGACATTGAGCACCACATTGACCGACATAAGTGGCATCAGGGCAAGATGGAGACCATATTGCGCATGGTCGAGAATGGGTCGCTGGCCCCCGAGGCGGTCAACAACCTTCAGGAGGATATCAAGTACTACGTGGAGTCCAATCAAGACGTGGACTTTGCCGAGGACGAGGAACTGTACGAAGAGCTTAATCTGGACGACGAGGATAATGAAAACTCGGGTCCATTGGACGCTGCCGAGAACGAGGTTGGTGGCTCGTCCTTGGAGGACCTCGCTGTTGACTCGAGCACCACCACCACCACCACCACCACAACCACATCCAACGCTACCAGTACGCAGGGCCAACAGCAGCCCGTCAGCAGCCCGATAACAAAGACAAAATCCGCCACCAGCCTCACCAACAACCAACATCCTCATCCAGCGTCGCCTGGCCCTAGTAGTAGTAGTAGTAGTAGCATGAAACCTGCTCCTACGCCGTCACGTGGTGATTTAAAGTATGCGTCGGCTGCAGCGTCGTCATCAACGTCTGGCGTAGTGCAGCAGCAGCATCATCATCATCACCAGCCAGCGACGTCCATCCCGGCGGGACTGCAACCGCTGCCGCCGCCACCAAAGCCCGCAGAGCCTACGGCGACCATGTCCAAACCGGTGACCGCTCCTACAGCGCCGTGGGCCGAGAAGCTGGATAGTTTGAAGAAGGTGTCTGCTGGCGACGACAAGACCACTTCCGGTACCACAGCCGGCGCACCATCCACTGTGTCCAACGCTGCTGCCGCCGCTGCAGCCTTAGTGCATTATGCCCTGCCTCCGGGACTCCAGGATCTAGTGAACTCGTTCGATGCGGCACGAAAACGGATAGGTGCACCACCACCAATCTCCAGCATATCAAAGCTGCTAGAGTCGGCATACTTAAACTGCCCGGATGCTACGTTGGCAGATAAACCGCAATACTATCACCCACAGTCGCCATTCCCAACACCGTCCTTCTATCCCCACGATCCGCTGCCGGGGCTGGACGACCCGCTAATATTGGCCAAGATGGACGTGGACACCTTGTTCTATATTTTCTATTACCGACAGGGCACCTACCAGCAGTATCTGGCAGCAAAGGAGCTCAAGAACCGATCGTGGCGGTTCCACAAACGCTTCCTCACCTGGTTCCAGCGTCACGAGGAACCCAAGGCCATCAACAGCGAATTCGAGCAGGGCACGTACCGATACTTCGACTTTGAAGGTCTGTGGCTCCAGCGACGGAAGTCCAACTTCAAGTTTGAGTACAAGTTCTTGGAAGACGAGATATAACACAATACATTTACTAGCTATTATATTGTGCATCCATGATTTTGTGTAGATTAATCTTCTTTTATCAATAAACCACGGGTGCGGCTGAAGAGGAATCTTTTGGTCCCAACGAGGCCATCTTCGAGGCAAACATAACCATGGTCGAGGACTCTGGACATCGGGGGGTTTCTGTTGCTTTTTGCTGCTTGGGCAACATGTAAGAGAAGGCATTCGAGGTTATTACAATTGCATGCTAACAGATTGTGTTGTAGTTGCCGGTCGCCCATGGCGGAGTGAGTTTTTCTTTTTCCTTTTCTTTGCGTCACCAAGTGTTAACGGAAACAGGGCTATTTTCAAGCATCAGGTTCGAAAGCAGGGGGTTACGGACATGTTCGAAAAGATAGACTCATTCGGAACAGGTGCGTACCACGCAGGTGAGCCGCCAGACTCGCGATCGGCTCGAGAGTGCCGTAAACACGGGGTAGCCGTTGACCATCGAGCTCAGAAAATCCGTCGCGAAGACTTCAACGACTTTGACTATATCATTGCCATGGATGAGGGCAACCTCGAGGATTTGCAAGATATGGCACCGAAGGGCTGCAGAGCTCAAGTGCACCTTTTCGGGGAGTTTCGAACCGACAAGGCATACAACAAGATCATCTCGGACCCGTATTACGGCGGGCCGAGGGGGTTCGAAACCAACTTTAAGCAGATTACGCACTTTTGCCAGAACCTGATTGACCACATCGTCAGCCAGCGAAAAGAGTAGAAACAAATTAATTTTTTATAACACATTTTATATAGCTCTAGCTTTTTAGAAGGCCTTGTTGACTGGGGATCTAACGACACGGTCCTTGTAGAACTCGACGGTGGCAGCAGCACGCTTGGCAATGCCCTCTGGGGTGAACTCAAAGTCCTCGTAGACCTTCTTGTATGGACCAGAGGCACCGAACTTGTTGATGCCGAATTGCTCGTGCGAGTAAGCGGACCAGCCGGAAGTGGCCATGACCTCGACGGAGAGGATTGGAACGTTGTCCGGCAGCACCGACAGCTTGTACTCGTGCGACTGCTGGTTGAAGGTGAACCAGTCTGGCATGGAAACAACGCCGGCCTTGATGCCCTTGTCGGCGAGGACCTTGACGGCATCGCAGCAGATGCCGACCTCGGAACCAGTGGAGGCAAGGATGACATCCGGCTTGTCAGCCTCGATCAAAGTGTAGGCACCCTTTCTAGCCTTCTCAATAGACGAGCCCTCGAGCTGAGGAAGGCCCTGTCGGGAAAGAGCGAGGATGGTTGGGGTGGAACGGGAGGTGATGGCCTGGTAGTAGGCAGCAGAGGTCTCGTTACCGTCGGCTGGTCGCCAGACCTGGAGGTTTGGAATGGCACGGAGATGAGCCAGGGTCTCGATAGGCTGGTGGGTTGGACCGTCCTCACCAAGACCAATGGAGTCGTGGGTAGCGACCCAGATGACCTGGTGGTGGGACAGAGCGGCCAATCTGACGGCACCGGCGGCATAGGAAACAAAGTTCAAGAAGGTGCCACCGTATGGAATGAGACCGCCATAGGCAGCGATACCGTTGAGGATGGCACCCATTCCGTGCTCGCGGACACCGAATCTGATGTATCGGCCGCTGTAGTCACCGAGCTTAGTGTTTGGTGGCTGGAAGTCGACGGCGTCCTTCCATCGGGTCAAGTTGGAGCCGGTCAAGTCTGCGGAGCCACCGATGAGCTCCGGCAGGGAATCGTGGATCTTGGTGAGCACGGTTTCCGAGAGCTTTCTGGAGGCAACCGCGTCGTCGGAGGGCGAGTAGGTTGGAAGAGCCTTCTCCCAGCCGGCTGGGAGGTCGCCCTTGATTCTTCTGCAGAGCTCACCGCCGAGGTCTGGGTACTCCTTGGTGTAGTCTTGCAGGAGCTGGTTCCACTCAGCCTCCTTTTGTTCGCCCAGCTTGGCCTTCTCGGCGTAGAAGTCGTAGACCTCCTGTGGGACATCGAAAGTCTTGGCAGGGTCGAAACCGAAGGCCTTCTTGACGTTTTCAATGTCATCGGGCTTCAGGGGAGAGCCGTGGACGGAGTGGGTGCCGGCGAGCTTGGAGCCGTAGCCGATGGTGGTGGTGACCTTGATACACGTTGGCTTGTCGGTGACCTTCTTGGCCTCCTCGATTGCGTTGGAGATGGCGTCCAAGTCGTTGTCACCGTCGGCGACGTGGAGAGTGTGCCAGCCGTAGGCCTCGAGTCTCTTCATCACGTCCTCGGTGAAGGCGCAGTTGATGTCGCCGTCAATGGAGATGTGGTTGTCGTCGTAGAAGGCAATGAGCTTGCCCAACTGGAGGTGGCCGGCGAGGGAGCAGGCCTCGGAGGCGACGCCCTCCATCATACAGCCGTCACCGAAGATGGTGTAGATGTAGTTGTCGACGACGTTGTAGTTTGGCTTGTTGAAGGTAGCCGCCAGGTGCTGCTCGGCGATGGCCAGGCCGACGGCGTTGGAGATGCCCTGGCCGAGGGGACCGGTGGTGGTCTCGATGGCGGGCATGATGTTTTCGGGGTGGCCGGGCGTCTTGGAGTGCAATTGGCGGAACTCCTTGAGGTCGTCCATGGTTGGCTCCGAGTAGCCGAAGAGGTGCAACAGCGCGTACTGCAGCATGCAGCCGTGGCCGTTGGACAGAATGAATCTATCGCGGTTGAACCACGCCGGGTTCTTTGGGTTGAAGTTCATGTAGTTTTTGAACAGGGCATGGGCCATTGGCGCGAGGCCCATTGGCGCACCTGGATGGCCGGAGCTGGCCTTTGCGGTAGCGTCGATCTAATTGGTCTGGGTTAGTTTTGTTGGGCGGGGTTGTTGTATTTGTCTTCGTTGGTCTCTCCTTCCACGATAATATACCGGACGCCGCGGCGGAGATGCGCGATGGCCGTTTGCTCGAGCGTCGACAACGTCTGGACGCTTTGGCCCGGGCAGGCGTTCAATAAAACTCATTTGCCCGAGCAAGCGTCCAGAAAACCATGCCGAACAAAAGCTCCCCAGCCATTGCCGTACAGAACAAAATACAAAAATAAAAAATCCAAAAAAACTTACAGCCAACACTCGAATAGTGTTAATCGCCTTTGTGTCAATATCACTGTATTTTGGTGCCATGGTTTCGTAGTGAAAAACTCCCGGCGCAAGCTCCCCCACCGCCCTTTATATATACACCCTGGCGATGACTCCTCGGCTTCTTCCGGGTAAGCGCCACAGGAAACCCCCATTTTTCCGCACCGGATTAACGAACGGACGGTTAAATTGCCACCCCAACAACCACGGGTCGCATTCAGCCGAGGGTGGTGTGTGATTGGTTAAATCAGTGAACTGGCTTAGTGGGTTGTCCAGTCAAGGACACGACACAGACAGACACGCTCACGGGCCTCCCTCGCCGCTCCCCGTGGCTACTCGGGCCGTCGCTTATCCTGTTTAGTTTAGTCCACTCCGACCGGTGTTGCCACTTTCGGCAGCACCGGGCTGGTCACGTGAGACGGTTAGTAGTCTTGCTCTCTCTCTCTCGCTCTCTTTTTTTTGCTCTCCAACAGATGTGGTCACGTGATCACACACACTAATACTAATAACAATGGGGCTGTTGCTGCTGCTGCTGGTGGTGGTGGTTTAAAAGAGCGTTCTTTTGACGAGTCACGTGAGCGGGCTATTTGTTCCTTTTTATTATATATAATTGGATACCCGTTGTTGTTGTTGTTGTTAAAGCTTTCAGTTGCTTGGTCACGTGATGGCAAGAATGATGGACTGTTACTCCTGTTACTCTTCTGTGGCCTTGTGGTTAGCGTGGTCACGTGATTCCAAAAAAATACAGCAGTAGTAGTAGTAGTAGAAGAGTGTTACTCTGAATGGTTACTCCAATGGCTTTGTCACGTGATGCCCGTTCTCTTTTGTTAGTTTAGTCTTACATCGGTCAGTTGCTTTTGCTTGGTCACGTGATGGCAGGAGTGATGGACTGTTACTCTTCTGTGGCCTTGACCCTTGATAAGATTTCAATGGGTTGGCCTGGTCACGTGATCCCAAAAAAATACAGCAGTAGTAGTAGTAGAAGAGTGTTACTCTGAATGAGCTGTCGTCAACTACTCCAATGGCCTTGTCACGTGATGCCCATTCTCTTTTGTTAGTTTAGTCCTTTACATCGGTCAGTTGCTTTTGCTATCACATGATGGCAAGAATAATGGACTGTTACTCCTGTTACTTCTGTAGCCTTGACCCTTGATAAGATTTCAATGGGTTAGCCTGGTCACGTGATTACAAGAAAATATACAACAACAGCAGTAGTGTTTGTGTGTGGACTGTCGTCAACTACTCCAATGGCCTTGTCACGTGATGCCCGTTCTCTTTTGTTAGTTTAGTCTTACATCGGTCAGTTGCTTTTGCTTGGTCACGTGATGGCAGGAGTGGTGGACTGTTACTCTTCTGTGGCCTTGACCCTTGATAAGATTTCAATGGGTTGGCCTGGTCACGTGATTCCAAAGAAAAAAAATAATACAGTAGCCGTAGTCATAGCAGTAGCAGCAGTAGTGTTACTCTGAGTGGACAGTTGGTATCTGACTAAAGTGTAATCACGTGACCTAGTTTCAATTGTATTTGTCGTTCAATTATCCAATGGCCTTGTCACGTGATGCCCGTTCTAGTGCTTGTTCAGAGAGCTTTTGTTAGTTTAGTCCTTTACATCGGTCAGTTGCTTTTGCTATCACATGATGGCAAGAATAATGGACTGTTACTCCTGTTACTCTTCTGTGGCCTTGTGGTAAGCCTGGTCACGTGATTACAAGAAAATATACAGCAGTAGCAGTAGCAGTGTTACTCTCAATGAGCTGTCGTCAACTACTCCAATGGCCTTGTCACGTGATGCCCATTCTCTTTTGTTAGTTTAGTCCTTTACATCGGTCAGTTCCTATTGCTAAATCACGTGATAACAAGAATAACGCACTGTTACTCTTCTATAGCCTTAACTGCGTGTCCCTTCTTAGCCTGGTCACGTGACGTCAAGAAAATATCCAGCACGAGCAGCAGCAGTGAATGTCTGTCACTGAATGGATTAGCCCCATGGTTATTTGTACAATCACGTGACTATATATATTGTGCTACTTCACTGACCGTCTCACGTGACCCGCGCTAACTTCCTCCTACCCCATCACCCCAAGTATACGTTGACAAAAAAGGTCTATTAAATATCGTGACTTCGTTACGGATGGTCTAGTTTGTACTTGTCGTCGAACGGGCTGGACCGGCCATTGCCGCTGTTCGTGTGCTGGCTGCTGTTGTTGTTGTGTTTCTGGGCATAGAGATAGGCCTCTATGGGCAGGTCGTCCACGACGTAGTCTGCGGACGACTCTCGGTTACTTGCCCTGCTGGATCGTCTGTTGCTGTCGCCCCTGGTCTGGCTCTTGTCAATCACAAACGGGAGCTCGTACTCCGACTTTTTGTTATCCGAGCTGTTGGTGGCCGAGTTTGACTGCACGTCGTGGAACGTTTCATCATCATCATCATCATCATCGTCGGCTTCCTCTGAGATCATGTCCTTTTGAAGCCCTATTGGGTTTGTCTTCTTACCGATGCGGATGCTGTGAGCGTTTGCGCGTTGGGAGTTGACCGCCTGGGCGTTGCCATATTGGACGGAATTTGCGCTATTGACGGCCATGGCCGTTGCATACTGCGGACGTTCGTTTTGTGGGGGGCCATGGTCCTTGCCAATGTCCACCAGGTTGGGCTTGACGTTGACCGCCGTCATCATGGCCGACGAGATCTCTGCCGTCGAGCCCCGGTAGTTGGTCGTGGCTATCGACGCCCGCGACATGTGCGACTGCCGCAGAATGTCGTCGGCCGAGAAGGTCTGTGAATAGTATTGGTTGATGTCTGGCATCGGCGGCGCGTCGCCGTCCGTGCGGTTGGTCACCCCGGGGATGTATGCTATAGGAATGATGTTGGACCCTCGAGTCATGGACGTATTAACAGACGACAACGTGGCCGACGACATCCGAGAGCTGTCGCTTTTCTCAGCTGCTGCTGCTGCCTCCTCCTCCTCCTCCTGACGCCGTTTCCGGGCCTTTGCAGAGAACACGTAGCGCCACAGCAGAAAGCCAATCACCCCGGCCACCACAACCACGCCAGCAATCACCCCCCCAGCAATAGCCCCCTTGTTCACACTACTACCACCACCACCACCACTACCACTACTACTATCACCGCCGCCACCCACGCTCTTTTTCTGGCAAATGGCCTCAGCACACGCGTCACACGTCTGAGTCGTCAGCGTGCACTCCTCGTCGTCCGCACACGCCGGGCACACAGGCCTCTCGGTGCATTTCTTACATCCCCGTCGCTCTAGGTATATCTCGTACAGCCCGCCGGTCATTAGTAGTGATGTGCACTCTCCTCCCAACGCTCTCTGCACGCACGCCCCTTATATATATATACACTTGTATATATACATCTGTGTTTTAAGGGGGGAATTTTTTTTTTCTTTTGCCGCCCCACGCGCCGCGCCGCGTCCACACACACTTTTTTTTTTTTTTGGTTTTTCCTTCCCAGTCACGTGACGCGGTCTGACCTTTTCACTTTACAGAACACGGTTTGGCGGTGGACATGGAGTCGGGGAGGGCTGGAGGACTGGCGGACGGGAGACACCATGATGTGTGATATACATACATATATATACATCCATGGGATCATGATGTATATATATATATATATATATATATATATATATGAGGGCCTCGATCAGACCGTTTCATTAAGCCCGCCCCCTGAAACATGCGTGCATCAGGCCGCTGACATAAGCCAGCCCTAAGTCCAAGCTTTCCGTTAGAGTTCTAGCAGTTGTACACGATAGAGGACGATGCGGTGGTTGTTGTTGTTGTTGTGGTGGTGGTGGATGGCTTCATTAGCCTGGACATACACCACGTCGCCCTATTATGACGGCAAGACGGATGTGCCGTGCGACACGGCGTCCAACGTGTTTGTTCCCTGGACGGGCTTTCGAGTGCAGTTGCAGATTGTCCATTCGGACCCGCGAGAGTATTCCATGCGCATGACATATTGCTGGCGGGGGAGCGAATACGGCCTGTCGTATGGGCTGGTGCGACCGCAGGAACAAGAGCAACAGCCATGGGTGGATTGGCGGTCCATGTTTTGCTTTGGAGGCCACCAGGGCGGCGTGGCCGGTTGTTATCGCATTGCCAGACGCTGGCAGTTCCGCAATTCCGACACGGCCGCTCATGCTCCAAACACCTTCATCGGCGGCCTGTTCAAATGCATCCCAAACACTACGTGCGACAGAAACCACCATGTCAGGCCGTATCTGCCGCTGCTGTCCGACGAAGCGTACATGACCTGGTTCCGCCCTCGCAATTCGTCCGTCCCCGTCCAACGAGTCCCCCTGCTATACACTCCAGACCGCTACTCGTACCTGTATCCACGGGCCGGCCAGCCCCAGTCCAATTGGTTCCGCGACCTCGACGTTAACGAGGACTATCCGTAGCTAGACGATGTGTGGGTGCATGCATGCACGCACGGGTATTATATTACTTACATTTCAAAATATATTTGCCGGCAGTTTACGGCCTCCTTGCGGACGTCCCGCCTGGGGTCCCCGAGGGTTGCCTGGAGGGCGTGGAGAATAGGCTTTCGGAAGGGCTCCAGGGCCGGGCCGGCCATGATGGGCGGCAGGGCAGCCAGACACTTGAGGGCACACATGCGCACACTCGAGCTCTTTGCGGCCGTGGCCTGCAGCAGCTTTGGGATGATTGTGTCAATGTGGTGCTGGAGAATGTCTGACGAGTCCACCAACGTGGCCAGGATGGTGTCAATGGCCGCCTCCTGGACTTTTGGGTTTGGCAACGCCAGCGACTCCAAAAGCAGCGGCAGGAACGTCGACACTGCCGGCACAATCACTTTGGTGGGCATGTACCGGATCATGCCCGCGAGCGCTGTAAGGTAATGGGCCTTGTTTTTGCCGTCCTTGAACCCTTGGATCAATTTGGGGATGACAAACGAAAACAGCCGCTGCTTGTACAGCGCCCGGACGGTCAGTCCGTTTTCCTTGCTCAGCGTGCTGTCGTCGTAGGCAAACACTCCAAAGACCTTTCCAGCGTACCCGCCGACGGTGCTATCTGGAAGCACGTCCACCACCTTCTGCACCATTGACATGGCCTGGGGGTGGTTCTTCAACACGAGACCCTTGGCCACGTACGCGTGAACTTCAATGGAATTGAGATGTTGCTCGATCTGCTGCATCGAACTATCCGTGCCAACGAGGGGCTTGTCCCATCGAGCGCAAATGCCGTCCGCATCAGACACCCATTTGTTGCCCAACAGCGTCAAAAGCCGCAAATACCCGGCCCGTTCAAAGACATTGTGTGTCTTCTCGACGACCGCTGCACACGACTCCATAAGCTCGATCGCCGTCACTGGCAGCGTCGTGTCTTTTGAAATCGGCGCCAACGCCATCAGGAAGAGCTCGTACACGTTGGACGGCGCTGATGCGTTGCTCAGCGGCTCCATCGTGTGCTGCGAAAGCCGAGACGGCCTTCCAAAGACAAACGTGTCAAAAAGGTCGTTGACCAACTGGTCGTGTTCGGATGTGCAACGTACGACCAGCAGCGAAGACAGCTCTCCAATTGCATTGATCACTGCATCGTGTCTCAACGGCTCGCCACGCTGGGCCTTGATAGCCCCCGTGTATAAGGGCGTGAGAATCCTATACATGTAATCGGAAACTGCAAACCCAGCGTCATCATCGGACAGCTTTTGGACGACAGCTAGTAGGGTTGAGATGATCGCAAGCGGGTAGCGATATGTGCAAGACGGGGCATGGACCACCACATCAAGCTTGGACAGCAGCCTGATACACAATGACTCAAACACGGTCCGCGAGGCTGAAACCGACGCCAACGATGAAAGGATAAAGTCGATGGAGCGTTTGAGCGATTGGCTAACAACTTTCTGACCGTCAATCTCATCGTCTGGAAGCTGGGCGAAAAACGCCGGAAAGGTGCCATTGATTATGGCATCTGGATAGTCCCTGGAAATGCTTCGCAAAACCAACAACGCCCCCGTCGTCAGCTCTTCATTCTCCTCCTCCAGGACGGCAGTCCCGAGGTATTGGACCAACAGTCCAACTTCCGAGTAATCAACAAGATCAGACAGCGAACAAATAATCGCAATCCCCCGTACGGCCAGCTGCTTCAGACTTACTTCACTTTGTGCTGACCCCATTAAGCTTTTTGAAAACAAGTCAATCAGCTGATCCTTGTATGGGAGCATGAGGGCTCCTTTACCGTGGTTTGGAACCTGTTTGGACGCCTTCATGAGTTGGCACATTATGTGCAAAATGCCCCGTTGCGCCGCAATGTTTGGACTATCTTTTGCCAGCGTTTCATTACACACAAACCCACATAGGTCCTCAAAAGCCTGTTTGCTGGAACTAGCCACACACGCACACACTTTGCCTGCGGGGACGGCAAACTTTGACTGGGTGTCTTGAAGCTTTTCCTGGCAGTCCCTCTTAACAGCGTCAATATATGGCCCAACGTTGTCGTCTCCGGCCAGCTTTGTGCCCAACGCACGAAGCACGGTCATGGCATATTCGGGCAGTTCGTCCTCTGCGCCATGCAAAATCTCGTACTTTACGCCGTCCCAGATGTCCCGCCAATTGTCGGAAATGGATTTGCGTGAATAGTTTTCAATGCACACGGTGATCGACTCGAGGGCGTCAATCTTGACACTTTCTGAACTCGAGTTTAGCTTCTCAACCAGGCCGGGGAACGCTTCGGATGCAAATGCGCTGTTGGCCGAGATGCTTCGCCGAAGCGCCACCTTCAGGTCGTTGGACGTAATCCCGTAGGGATCGTTTTTGGGCGGCTCAAACGTAATGGGGAAGTAGCAAAACGTAACATCAAACATGTCCTCCACATGGTTAGAAATGTCCATGGTACTGAGGATTTGGTATGACAATTGAAAAGAAACCAACAGGTTTCTAGGGTCTTTTTCTCCAGACGTCAGATTCACGTATGTGGAAATGAACTTTTCATTACTCTTTGCCAGAGGTTGTAGCCCTTCCAGCAGCAAAAAAACCTGGTACCTTGTATTCTGAACATGCCTTTTCATGACCACATTTTCGTTCAACGAATCTAATATCGTATCCAGGTTTGCAACAGAGCTAAACATTTTCATACCAATTACCGTTCTGAGACCCATGGCCACTTCCTTCAAGCAATCCTCATCAGCGAGCCGATCACACAGGAATCCCACAATGACATTGATCTGTTGCTTGGTCAGCTTTTCCTTGGAAAGGGCGTTAAGCGTCTGGACCATGCACAAGGTGGCTTTTGCTCTGGTTTCTCCCTCATCCTCCATTAAATAATCGCCCAGGAATTGGACCAAATCCACTAATCTAGCCTTGTCGTTCTGCACAGCTTCAGCAAACTGCTTTATTATTTCCCCATTGTCTTCTCCGGATCCTATTATATAGCGGTTAACAGCATTTTGGTCCATGATATGTGAGTGTGGTCGAGTAGCATTCGACTGTTGGGAATACTAAGGCTTAGCCCTTCTCCGAGGCAACGTCCGCATTTTTTGCATTCTACTGCTTCTGATGGTATCCTTTATCAATTCAGCTCTCCGTGTATCGTCCATTGGGGTCCTCGGGCTGTTTTCGAGGAAAATGTATGTGGGGACAACGGACAACAGGTGTCAAAGTTGCGACAACAGTCAATTATTCCATCGTCTTGAACACCCAGCCATCAATAAGCCATATACTTTGTAATACAGGGGAGAATGGTACCAACAGAACAAAAGCTGCTCGCGGCTCCATTTAATAAAGAAACGATTCGCCCTTGCGCACAGTATAATTAGACAACAAACTTCGACAACAAGTAAGCTCACTTTGCCCGAGCCCAACCAACGTGGACTGCAACAAAAATCACACAATATTATACTGTTATCCTCAAGAAACGCTAAATTACTATATAATACTCCAAATGCGTTTGCTAATGATGCTTTCGGGCGGGTGCATGGATGCACGACCCGGTGGGCCGATGGGAAGACCAGGCCCAGTAGATTTTACACAACACCAGCACAAGTAGACAGCACCACCACCAGGATATAGATGGCGTCCAGCGTTGCCCGTGTTTATGCTGACGTGAACACCCACATGCCCAGGAGCTACTGGGACTATGGTAAGTGGATGATAGGTTTTTTTGTGTTTTTGTAGTGGCTGACCGTGTTGGTGTCTAGAGAGCGTCACGTTCAGCTGGGGGAGCCAGGATGACTACGAGATTGTCGAGAAAATTGGCCGAGGCAAGTACTCTGAGGTGTTTTCTGGGGTCGATCTAGCACACAACAGAAACGTTGTCATCAAGGTGCTGAAGCCTGTGAAGCGAAAGAAGATCAAGCGAGAGATCAAGATTTTATACAACTTGGCGAATGGACCCAACGTCATCACGTTGCATGACATTGTCAGAGATCCTCAGAGCAAGACGCCGGCTCTTATCTTTGAAGCTATTGAGAACGTTGACTTCCGCACACTTTACCCCACCTTTACCGACTACGACATCCGATACTACATGCACGAGCTGCTCAAAGCCCTCGACTTTGCTCACTCCAAGGGTATCATGCATCGCGATGTCAAGCCCCACAACGTCATGATAGATCATCCCAAGAAGCAGCTGCGACTAATTGATTGGGGGTTGGCTGAGTTCTATCATGCTGGCACCGAGTACAATGTTCGAGTGGCTTCGCGGTATTTCAAGGGTCCTGAGCTGTTGGTTGATTACCAGCGATACGACTACTCTCTCGACCTTTGGTCTTATGGTGCCATGTTGGCGTCCATGATTTTTAAGAAGGAGCCGTTTTTCCATGGAAACTCCAACACTGATCAATTGGTCAAGATTGTGCGGGTGTTGGGTACGGATGAGCTGGACCGTTATCTCGACAAGTACCACATCGAGCTTGGCCCGGAATATGATGACTTGGGCACTTACCCGGCTAGACCGTGGAGCCGGTTTTTCAACTCGGAAAATGAAAAACTTGTGTCTAATGAAGTGTGCGACTTGTTGACCAACCTGCTAAAGTATGATCATCAGGAACGATTAACTGCTAAGGAAGCCATGGCTCATCCGTACTTCGACCCGATCAGGGATCCTGACCAGGAGATGAAGTAGCCGCCAAAAACAAACAGGCAACCTTGCTTTTAGAACGAATACGTTGTTGTGTTAATATATATTTAATCAAAGTCAATCTTTCTGGCGTTGCCGGGGGAGCTTTCTTTTCCCTTGTTTTAAAGATTACTATATAGCCATCCTAACTACAAGGCCCCATTGCAGAGCAGGTTCCATTGGATAAGACAAATTTCGTTTGAAATACGAGTGAATATATCTCGGTTTTCGAGGAAAGCTCTCTCCAATCTGTTGCGACACTTTTGGAGCTCCCTGGCTTCTGCTCGATGGCTTTCCACAGGCGGCGACTTATTACAAGCCTGCACAATGGAAACGAAATAATGGTACGCAGACAGCAGCTGGTGTTTCCTACTCTCTTGTTCCGGCATTGCTGGTTGACCAATCTGACTTCTTTTTTGGACTAGCAAGTTGCAGACCGCAATACTTCCGAAATATTTCGTTCGGTCATTGGACAAGGATAGTCCAACAATTACCTTGTAGCAGTATACAACAATTGAGGTTTCCGGAGAATATGCAAACTGCTCATAGAACCAGTTAGCAATTGAACTAAATAGACAAGTTGCCGCAGGATATTGTCTTTCCTGGACAAATGATTGAAAAACTTCCTTAACGAGAGGAAAGACAAGCTGGACAATATGATTCTCACACTTCCACAGCTTTAAATGGCGCAACACCATACTAACTGTCTCTAGACACAGATCCTTGTCTAATTGGTCTCCTGCCTTTAACAATTCAGCCAGGCGCAAGACTTTGTTACTGTCGTTGTCGACCAATCTTTCGTCCTCTAGAAACCATGAATGATAGTTACTCCCCTTAGCCGACTCTCCCCGTTTTTTGGCTTTGTTGGAGACTAAGTTTCCACCGTGCGGTTTAAGACGTTCTTCTAATTCCTGAATGTCAGACTTTAGGATGACAATCTCTTTGATCTTTTGGTTGTATCGCCTTCTCCAAAAATATGAAGGGTCATCCATCCTCTCCAGGACAACATTGACATATTCTAAGATAAATAAACATTAAGGACTGTCAATTTTTTTTTTTTACGTTCCTTCAACTGCTTACCTTTAACCGACATGTTAGTGGGTTGGTTGCGTTTAATGACTATCGCCTATTCACCTGTTAGTATTGTTCCAGACTCCACTTTTACTGCGTACCAAAGCTAGCTGTAGGCGGAAGCTGTGGTCAGTAGTCATTATAAATGCAGTAGATAGTGGTGATGCAAAATCCCGACAGTCCTTCTGTCGTATATAAAACTCGGCACAAGCGCACTTCTCCATGGCCAGTTTGGACTATATCAAGCGACCCATCTAGGTTCGAGTATATGTATAGAGCCATATTGCAATATCCAAGCAAGTACTTCCTCACACTAGCTATATATACGCAGGCCGAACTGCAAGCTTCAACTCTTAAACACAGCGTGTACTTCCCACAACAGACTATTATCCATCACGACTGTAACTTGCACTGTCTAAAAGTACTGAACCCTCTGTCTGTCAAACGTCCTTCTAGTACCTCTCTGTTCATATTCATGTACAGACGGTCCGGAGCCTCATTCCTTGCGGCTGACGATTTAATGTGCACGGGCGGACGCGTTAATTTGTGAAGTGACGCGTCACTTTGACACGCTTAACACAGCTGGAAACTGGCAGGATGAATGAAGATGGAGCAATGGTTGAGTCTACTTTAGAGCAAAACCAGAGTTCTTTCTCTATTGAAACCCAGGAAGGCAATGTGATCGGGGCATCTCAGGGTTCGCTACTAAAGAGGCCCAATGAAGAGACCCAGGGGGCTGATCTTAACAAAGATGCACAAGGCTCACAAGACGAGGGTTTTGTTAAAAGCACATTGTTCAATAATGTGAACGGGATAGTGGCAGATGGTGAGCTGTCTCCTCCGAAAGAGGATCCAAGACAGGATTCAGCTGAGAAGAGCAGCCTGATGAACCGATTTGTAAACAGCTCGCTACTGGCGGGTACAGAAAGTGGGGTTGCTAACAGTTCATTTCGGGAAAATATCGTTACCATCGATATCGAAAACCAATCTGATATGGACATTGCTGGGGCGAACAACCACTTTTCCACGAGCAGCTTGCTAAATGGCATCCAGCTTACTAGCGGTGAGAACGGCACTTCAAAGGATGCAACATCCAACAGATTTAAAAACAGTTCTTTGCTGGACACTATTACTGGGGGTACTACTAGTAATGAGAGCAACAGGAGGGGTTCTGAGGGAAACGAGTTGAATGACTATAATGATTCACGCTACGAATCGTTGATTCAGGATGCTCATAGCTATGACGGCGAAAGCCGGTCATTTTATACCGCAAAGCTTTCCAGCGGCAAAGTTATTAGAATCCATCGAAATAATGGACAGAGAAAAAGCAAACTGCTTAGAAGTTTTGACATTCAAGCGAGTAGTGAAGAGACCCCAAGAAACTATTATGGGATCTCCATTCACAAAATGCTGGCAGATATCGAGAGGGTCAAGTTTGACAAACAGGGCGATACCAGAGCGTCGAATACCCCGGAGAAGACAGTTCTTTCCAAGCAGAAACTATTGTCCGAAAAATGGCGTCCGTCCAAATGGGTTGATTTAGTTGGCCCAGAGAAGACACATCGTTTCATGCTACGATGGTTAGTAGCCTGGTCCTCTATTGTCTTTGGCACTGACCCACCAGAAGATGATGGTCGAGGCTTTGAGCGTGTGGATGCGCTTGGTAGGCCGCATAAAAAAATTCTGCTAATTCATGGGCCTCCAGGCATTGGTAAAACTACAGTGGCACACATCTTAGCCAAACAAGCAGGGTACGATGTAGTTGAGATCAATGCAAGCGATGAGCGATCTGGGCCCCAGGTGAGAACGAAAATGCAGAATTCTATGACCAATCATCGAGTTACTGGTTCTGGGAAGCCTGTGTGTATCGTCGCCGATGAAATAGAAGGTGCTGCAGAAAGCGGATTTATCCGAGTCTTGCTGAATATGATTGAATCCGATTCAAAAGCGCTGAATCAGCGAAGCCAACAAAAAGGAGCCAAGAAGAAAAAGAAGAAAAACTCTCCCAAGCTAATGCAGCGCCCTATCATTGCAATCTGCAATGACCTCTATGCTCCTAGTTTGCGGGAGTTGCGAAACCATGCAGAAGTGGTGTCCTATGGCAGCATCTCCAATCACACCATGGTCAACCGGCTGAGAGATATTTGTCGGCTTGAAAGGATCAGTATTGATACAAGTGAGCTCAAGGAAATTGCGGAAACTACTCAGGGCGACCTCAGAAGCAGTTTGAACATACTGCAATTTGGTATTACGAGGAACCCCGATGGTTCTCTGTCGAAAAAGGACCTGAACAAAAACTGGAGTACCCTAGCCAACCGTGTATTCAGGAGAGACAACACGGTTTCTAAAAACGTCGACACCAAAGATGTTCTACGAGAGGTTGACGGATATGGAGAATATGACAAGCTAATGAATGGATGTTTCTCTCTCTATCCAAAGATCAATTATAATGATGACATGATGAGAAAGCCATGTGAGTTGGGTGAATGGACGCACTTTTACGAGCAATTAAATATTGCCATCTACGGTTCTCAGCATCCTGTAGGACACTATTTGAGCCAGCCAATTCTAGCCTTCCACTCGTTGTTTAGTACCCAGTCAATGGGAAAGAACAGCGAACGAGCCAGGAACGACTATGAAGTATACGAATCCGCACGGCGGAATAATGCGCTATGCAGGGAGTTTCTATCCTACACAAACACTCAAATCCGGCAGATTTTCGACATCAAATCTGCAGTAATGGAACTGGCTCCATATGCCTTACAAATAATTTCACCAAATATCGACACTCCAGCGACCATGAAACCATTTGAAAAAGCCAGGGTGAAGAACTGTGCCCAAGCCATGATGTGTCTCAACGTCTCCTTCAGACGAGACAAGCTTGAGGGTGGTACAATGGTCTATCGCATCGATCCGCCGGTCGAACAGGTTGCTATTTTTGATCCAGAGAAACGGCAAATTCATACTGTTGGGAAATACACAACCCGTCAGGCAATCAATGACGCTATACATCATGCAAGAGCCAAGCGTAACCAGCCTGTGGGAGAGAAACGCCCTCACGAGACTGGAACAAAGGTTGAACCCACTAAGAGACAAAAAGTACAACCGAAGAAACAAAAGAAGGTTGATTTCTTTGGTAGAGTTATCGAAAAGCCTGTGAGTGACGAAGGACTCATTGGCATTGAATCCAATGAGCATGGTAACCACGTATGGGTGCAGTACGTTGAAGGGTTTTCAAATGCCGTTCGAAAGGAACTTTCGTGGAAAGATCTCTGGTCTTAGAAATAACTACGTACTCTTATTTATTGATCTAGTATTGGATTACTTGTTACACTGAACATCAGAGGTCCCTGTTACACCTAACATCGGGCTGAATGGCAACATTTAGATTACACTACTGTAGCTTACTTATGATTAGGTTGACAGCCATCTACTCGACAGGGCCCAAGTTACAGTGAACAAGATCTCTTCCTCCCTGCAAATAGGACATAATTACTCCTTAAAAGCTGTACAACTACATCCCTGTATCCCTGCACCACACTAATCCTTTTGAGCCTTTCATCTGAATAGGACGAAAAATTATGCAGAATTGGCCCAACAAACCACCATTTTCAACAGCTCATAATAAAACACTCCTACTAATATAAAGAATTATCTATAACGAATGGTTTTATCTCGTAATAGAGTAATGAGAACTAGTATATTCGTTGTTAGTATTAGGAGAAAAGCTGTTCATGGGAGATTTCGCGTCGCGCCGCGTAATAAGAATGATACGAACCCCAGGGACTTAACACCCATAATAACATTCCGCAGTTGCAGGAGGATTATCGCCAAAAAAGTTTTCTATTCAAGGCTATTGGCCTATACTGTTCGTTTCGTCTGATCTATCCAGCTTGTTTGTGTTTAATTGGGTGCGGGCTTGTTTTGTTTACTTGTTGCCTGCCAGTCGGCACGTATCCGCCCTACCAGATATTTTGCAATTGGAATTCAAGAGTATGCAGCGCTTCTAGGGGGAATTGTGGCTCTTCTAACATTTTTAATAGCTTTTCGACCGCGGAAAACCGAAGGTTAATTAATTCTATCAACTGTATTTATCGTATAACGGCACTTTTGACTGGTTGATTCCTTCTATCTCTTGCGTAAGTTGTGGTTTGGAAACTAGTGGTGGGCTCTTCTAATACCAGGTGTTTAGGATGGAGCAGGAGTACCACTTCCCTGGTGGAGGGAGTAAGCAACAGGATTCAGAAAATGACGGTGGTGCCCCTGATGGTGGTTCGGCACAACGGGTAGGTACAAATGGCCATGATAGGAACTTGTCGCTACCGAACAACACAACCTTACAACGAGAGGTTTCCGGAAAATCCAGGCCCACGCGAGCAGCCACGTACTCTCGACCAAGCTTCAGGAAGTCGACTAATCCTTCTGCTGCCGCTTCGGAAAATTGGCAAAACAACCCCCCGCCGACAATACCACAGGGACTGGCCATCGATACTACCAGTGCAAACACCTCATCGTATGCTCAGGCTACCGCAGTGAGCACACCAACAATCGGAGAATACGATGTTGCCGCTCAGCGTAGCGTTAGCGGCCCAGCATCCAGCGTAGCTATCAGTGCTACCACGACCACACCTATGCCAAAACCACAACCGAAATCGTCAGACCCAAAGACACCGTCTGAATACGCCTTACACATTTTATTCACACAAGTAAGTTTGCGGTGATTCATTTGTCCTAATTGATTCCGCTCTGTATTAACCCTTATTTCTCTTTAGTTCGTGAGATATGCAGAAAGAAAGTTGACTCTATGTCTGGGATATTCTGCAGACTCAGAGCCAAGAATCCATGAAATTCTTGGCGAAGGGAATGATCCAGCGTTTGACAAAATTATTGCGTCCCTCGGTTACATTGCTCGACGCAAGCCGAAGCCAGTAATTGATTCTGTAATGTTCTGGCGAAAATCAAAATCCGAAGCTGCTGCAGCGGCAGCTGCGCAGGCCAATGCCAACTCATCTCCTGCAAGCCACTCTCGGACTGGATCAAGAACAGAAATTGCAGATATTGCTTCCAGGAATAACAGTCCCTCTGATCCAAGAGAAGCAGCTGTGTTGGCAGACAGGAAAAGTTTGATAAGCATATTTATCCTTTGTCGGGTCCTCATGGAGGTGGTTAGACAGACCCCTCCTGAAGTGCTGGGAGATGACTTGAGTGAGAAGCTGGAAGAGATCGTTTTCAAGCAGCTGAGGTCAGCGGAACCGGACTTGATTTCTGGCAGTGCAATCAGAAGAGCAAATTGGAATTTGTTCGCTGAGCTTTTGGGTGAAATGTCCAGGACACGTTTTGTCAGCGTCGGCGATCGATTTATTGCTGACTTGGAAAAGGTGCCACAGGTTGTATCGAAAGAAAAAGAAGTCGGGGTACAATTAGTCATCCATGGAATGAGGTACTTAAAGCTATCCCTGTATCCTATGGACATGCTTGAAGAAACTGCAAACTTTTTGGAATCTTTAGCAAAATTCTTTGCTCGAACGCAGAATCATCGTATTAAAATTGCATACACAGATGTTATTTCGCAAATTTTACTGCCCATTGCAGATGTAGCAACTGCAGAATTGAACTATCCTGTATGGGTTGAGGCCATAGATTCCCTTTTAGGAAGGGCCATGGAAATGCTTCAACGGCCAAAGGCGTGGCATAGCGCTTTTTCTCTTGCTACCACTTTGCTTAGTGTCGCTCCACAGGAGATATTTGCGAAGCATTGGATGAACCTTTTCGAGTCGAATACGTCAAAGCTGAAGGATAAAGGAAGTCGAGCAATGTTTTACACTGGAGCGGCTAGGCTATTGTGGGTATTCATGTGTCGTTGTACAGAGTCGTTAAATAATACCACCAGAAAATTGGAGATTATTAGCAAGTCGATCTTAAACTCCAGCAGCAAGAAGCTTTGGACAGTACCTGATGTGAATGTGAGCCCCCCGTGTATTTATACGATTCGTGTGGCGGCATATGGATATAGACAACATGTTTTGGAGAACATGCTGTTTCAACTCTTGCATAATAGTCCCACTGGAGTGACAGAAATTTCTTCATTGGATTCAATTGTACCCGAAAGGGCGATTATAGCTATTCGATCCTTTGTCCTTATTCTCGATGACGCTGAATCTGGGGAGAGGCCGCCCTTCCCAACTGATTCTGTTCTTAATGGTCTTCTAAATGATCCCAAGCTCAGAAATGCCCCAAGAGTCCCAAAGCCAACTGGTTCTTTCTTAGAATTCTATGAGAAATTCAGCAAGGCTGTGAGTAGGATGCTTATGATGTGTGATGCTATGCTCGGGCCACACGCAAGTTCTTCAGATGAAAAGGCTACACAGTCGAAAACACCGATGAGTGTCTCTTTCCATTTCGGTAGTGATAGCTCATCTCAAAGCCAGAAGCAACTATATTCAGAACTGTTCTGCACAATTTTGGAATCTGTTCCATGGCTCAATGCTACAGATGGATCTTACAATAAGATCATTGACACCTTATGTCGCAACTGCATCCATGGTACACACAAGATTGCCAACAATGCTTCGACAGCTTTGAAAAATCTGGCGAGAATTAGAGATACCAGAAGCATTGTGGTTATATTCACAAAGCTGTTGTTTTCGTTTGATGAGAAATTGTTCACCAATTATGAATCTTCTTTTGCATCGAATAGTGATTATGAAAGGCTATTGCGGGTGTATGTTGAACTCCTTGAAATATGGATTGAAAAGATCAGAACTGCTAGTTCCGAGTCGTCAAGTGGAAACACCAACCAGCAGTCGACTAAGTCAGATGGAGAAGAGGATACAGGAAAGCGTGGAGATGATGCCATCCTGAACAGCTGGTGGCCGTCGATTGAAGAAGTTGAGGGAAACGGCCTGTACTTTCTGTGCTCTCATGATAGGGCCATTCGCCATCTAGCAGTAAGAATCCTGAGACTTACCACTGAATTTGATAAGGCTATTCGGGAGCATGAAGAGCATAGCGAAAAATCCCATTCACGGAGGCCCTCAAAGAGTAGTTTGGCCGCACCGCAGCGTCTAATCACTTTCTTGGAGAAAGTAGACATCAGCGAACTCTTCGAGAAATCTCGTCCCGGAGTTGTCTTGAGTATGCCTGAAAGGAATAGGCTTTCCAAATTAAGTTCTAAGAAGAAAGAAACCCTGCTTAGGGCGGCAGAATCGGACTATGGTGTGGACACCGCTTTGTGGTTGAAAGCTTTTCCACAGTTTATGAAGGAGTGCTTTGAGAACTATCCCATCCCCGTGGCTATAGCTCGAAATGTTGTATGTGTCAGGTTAGTGCGCATGCATGATGCAATATTAGAATTCATGCGGGTGGAAAATCCAATCGTGGGTGGAGCAAGTACCCAAAATATTGGATTCATGTCAAAGCAGTCTATGAGGACCCATCATGAAGTCATTGTGGAGCAGTGGAGGAACTACCTTATTGTCGCATGCTTGACAATGACTCTAACTGATGAGCAAAAATTGCATGTCCCGGATAGCCAATATCAACATGGAAGGAAAAAGTCAGTGCAAAAAATTACCATCCACCATCAGCGTATAACTTCAGTGAGATCTGTGTTCAAAATGGTGATACCTCTATTGGGGGCGGACCATCCAACTATACGTGACGCAATTATTACAGGACTAAGTTGCATCAATGTAAATATTTACAAGGCACTCGTAGAGTGTATCAAACCAACTATTGACAACTGGAGACAAGAAACTAGAAAGCCAGGAACACGCAAGATGATCAATCCAGGTTCGAGAAGGGATCCGATTACGGGATATCGACAGGATCGAATAATCACTGAAGTTGCCCATGTTTTCAAAGTCACCTCTCATTACCTTAATGATTCAATGATCTATGAAGATGAATGGATTGTAACTGAACTCATTGGATTCCTGAAAGACTTGAGAGAATTTCTGGCACTTAGTGAAGTACAGACCAGTTGGGAATATCAGAGACTTAGAAGGTATTTCTGCGGGATAGTTGAAGGAATATTTTTGGGCATCAACAAGAGTGAAGATACTAGAAAACATATTTCATTCGAGACGAGAATGAAATTCTTTATTTTGATAGAAGAATGGTGTTTCTTGGGTCCAAAATTTACGCTCGCCAGAGACCGTGAAGCTATAATGAAACAGACAACACTGAACAGTACAAAGGATTCACGGGAACGAAATTTGGTCCTAGCGTCTATGGAACTAGAAAAGCGAAAATCTGAAACCACAATTATCAGTGCAATGGCAGCTTTGTGTTATGGACCTGTTATGGACAAGTCTGAAAAAAGTGAAGACACAACTGATCAGCAACCTCTGGAATTTAATTTGGATGGCTTATTGAAGTGGATTGACACAGTTCTATGTGATAATAGAGATGAAATGCAGCAGATGGGTCGAAGAGCACTGAAGAATCTTTTACTAATGAATCCCGATACTCCACGGATCTTTGAAGAGGCAGTTGGTAACTGTTATCGCGTGTTCTATGCACTTGAGACAGCTAGAAGCTATTTCGCGACAGTTGCTGAGGTAATATTGGAGAATCGAGACTACCCATGTGAAGTTCGGCAACCGCTCACTTTGGGATTGTTTAAGAGCGGTGATGAAGACTATGAAACTAGGGTTTTAGCTGCTCGTTTGCTAGAAGCTACTGAGCTCAGATTTTATGGCTCCAGTTGTCTCAGAGAGTTCAAGTCTAGCATCACTAGCAAGACTATGGTAATTTATAAACGGGCGTTGTTCAACCTCTCTACTCGGTTTGCAACAGATCATTCGGAGGATGCATTTATGATCTTTTCTGAGTTAACCAAAATGTTTCATCGTGTTAGTGATATGTCTCGTCGAGACATCCTTGCTGTTTTGTTGCCATGGGTCCAGACTGTGGAACTAAAAGTGGAAGCAAATGATGAACCTAGTCCTTCTTCAATGATGGTTATTTGCAATTTACTTGAGATAACAGTTGCTTTTAGTGACCGTATTCAAAACGAGGTTGAAGCATTATGGGTTGCATTGGCTAATGGACGATACCCTGGTAATATTAAGGTGATTATTGATTTCATTGTGCACTGCAGTCTGGCTAAGCGCGATATCGGCCTTGTAAAACAATCGAGGAAAATTATGCTTTACTTAACGAGTACAGCTGGTGGATACACTTTGATCAGCACTTTGTTGAGTTATTTGCGGCCGAAGCATATGATTCCTCAACATCCTCAACCCCATGATCTGAGTCTGGCAAAATCTATGTATCCACATGTTGCTGACTTGACTGATATTCTACCACGAACAAAAGAAGCCACATTTTCTTACGGCCAGCTTGGCATGATCTTTTTGGTGGATTTGGTTCTATCTCCTCAAGCAGAGATGTTAAAAGACAGTTTACCAGTTATACTGCATGTTGCGTTCGTGCTTTTGGACCATTATCTGCCAATTGTTCATGAGCAAGCAAGAGAATTACTGGTGTTGATCATTCATGCATTTGGATCCGGGGAATCTGGTACTCAACTGTGCGATAGACTGCGAGACAACGGACCTCAATCTTATTGGGCTTATGATGACTTGAACAGTGGGAAAGATGGGGCTCGTACGCCTTTGACCATGAATCAATTAGTGCAGGATGTACTAAAAGTTTTTCAAGATTCTATTCCGGGAATTCAAAAGTTGTGGGCGCGCATAGCTTTATCCTGGGCAACTACTTGCCCAGTGCGACATATTGCCTGTCGGTCATTTCAAATATTCAGGTGCCTCCTTTCGTTCCTCGACCAGAGTATGCTAGCTGACATGCTTGCTCGACTCTCTAACACTATTTCCGACAACACTCCCGATATTCAGGGATTTGCAATGCAAATCCTAATGACTTTGAATGCGGTGACCGCAGAATTGGACTCCGAGGAGCTTATCAACTTTCCGCAACTCTTCTGGGCGACAGTTGCTTGTTTGAGTTCAATGCATGAACAAGAGTTTGTTGAAGTTCTGTCGATTTTGGAAAAGTTTTTGTCAAAAATCGACTTGGATTCTCCGGATACGGTGTCATGTTTGGCTTCTACATTTCCACCGAAGTGGGAGGGTAAATTCAACGGGCTTCAAGAAGCAGTTATGCATGGTTTGAGGTCAGCAAATGCCTGGGAGCCCACGTTGCGGGTATTGGATAGACTGAATCAGCTGCAGCCAAGTGAAATTATTGCTGGTCCGAATCGTCTCGTTATTGCATTGGCAACGAATATCCCTAGATACTTGCATGCTTTGGAAATTGGGGAAGTGAATACCGAAGTTATGGCTTCTGCTGATAGGCTGAGGGAAATGTGTGATGAGCAGAATTTGATCGGACTGTCGCGGATTCTAACATCACTAGGAAAGGGAAGATTTAGAACCAAAAAAGACTTTCTCAACCAAATTGCACAGGCTATACGTTTACAGTTTTTCCCTGAGGCTGAAGTACCCGTATTAACATTCTTCTTGGGAGTTCTGTCAAACAAGACTCGATGGGTGAAAGTTGAAGCAATGGAAATGCTCAAACTTATATTTCCCATGGTAGATTTACAGAAGGAAGAATTCGCTGGAGTCGGTGCAGATATTATATCACCTCTGTTGCGTCTTCTTCAAACGGACTTTGCTGAGCAAGCCCTATCTGTCCTTGATGAAGCCGCTAGTATACCGGCATCTAATATGGATAAGCATGTCTTGAGAATGAGCTTGGGAAACAGAACTATTCGAAAGGAATATGAACGCACGGCAACTATGTTTGGAATACCAGACGAAAGTGGTTGGGCAGTGCCAATGCCGGCTATTACGTCCAACCGCACACGAAACAATGTCCACGCGGTGTTTTACACTTGTGCTGTGGCAAACAATAGCGAAGAGCTTGAAGGAGAACCAATATCGGCAGATGAATTCCAATTTCACAAGGAGGAATATGGAAATAATCCTGACGCTGATAATGCATCCATTGCCGAAGAAGGATCGCTGAGCCATATGTGGACAACTCTTGATAATCTTGATTCATTTTTTGCTCGTGATTTGAAAAAGTCTCCGAATTATCACTATCATGCTCATACGGTTTCAGTGACCGACACAGATGTTAGTGCTGATAATGCCATCGATACTGTAGATTCGGCGCCTCAAGTATACGATAAAAAGGTGTCAGTTATTTTGAACAGGTCTCTTGCGCGGACTCCGTCTACTACATCGTTTAAGAGTTCATTGGCAGATTCGTTTGGTAATACTTCAGCACACAGAGGATTAGGAGTTTTCTATGGCAACAGCAATACGAACCAATTCCATTACCCAAGGACTCGAAGACGAGAGATCGTAGACTTTGGCAAAAGTGGACTAGGCCCCATCACTGCTTCGGGCTCTGGACTGGACACTGCAGAATCATCTGATATTGATACAGAGGAAGAGAGACAAGGCTCGAAACTAAAAGGAATGTATCTCCATGATCCTGATTCATTTGATACCATCCGCTATACAGAGGATAAGTCACATTCTACGACCCCCGGTGGCCTATCTAGTGCCAGCTCCAACTCGCCCCAAGGATTTACTGGAGCGTCTCCATATAAGTCTGGATCCAATCGTGGACAGTCTTCGCCGCGTCAAAATACACAGACCGCTCAAGAGAGCTCTTTTAGATTGGAAAGCTTACTCAAAGGCGCAAGTAATATTGGCAAGAAGAAGAAGAATTACCTCTCCGAGAAAGAGAAGGAGGAGAAGAAAGATAAAGAGAAAAAAGATAAGAAAGAGAAGAACAAACAATTGACATCACCTTCCTCCAGCCAAACTTATCTATGGGATTCGGGCAATGGAATTTCATCATCTAATAGCAACACACGGAAGGAAAACAATACACATCAATCCTTCCAATTCCCTCCACCGTCAGCGAGATGAAAAAGCTGTTGATAATTATTTATAATTGTATGTTTAAATTAACTTTTATTCTGATGATAAAACATTCTTTCTACCACTAAACAAGTATTTAATACTAAACAATACTCAGGTCAACTAATAAATTAAAAATTTTATTACACTTATTCAGAAATAGAAACATAACCGGTGTCATCATCCATATAGCTTTCACCCTCGACTCCATCTTGTTCGTCATCTTCATCATCACTAACAGCAAGGGCATACGACTTCGGTGCCGCTCTTGTGCGAGAGCTTCGAGCAGGCTTTGGGGTAGAAGAGGCTACTTCAACTCCAGCCATTTCCTCATCAGAATCGTCGTCAACTCGTTTCGATGCCTTTCTTGACGCTGGTTTCGCTGGTTTTTTGGTTTGCTTTGCTGTAGCTGTTGATGCAGCCTTAGTCTTCGTAGTCCCCTTTGGCGTAGATGCAGGTACTGAGGTTGAAGAGACAAACAAGTCGTCGTCGTCATCGCTCAAACCAAGATCATCAAAAACAGACTTCTTTTTAGCCGTTGATTTAGTAGCCTTTGAAGATGCCATTAAATCATTGAACACATCTCCTGCATTCCCATCGAAGCTAGCAGTTTTCTTGGCCGACGGTGGTGAGCCGAATATGTTAGACACTCCGCCCTTTCCAAATACATTTTTAGGCTTGCTACTCGGTTCAGGCTCTTCTGACTCGTTTTTCTGGAAAGCTAACTTGGTTTGTTTAGGCTTTGTTGTCTTGGCCTCGGCTGGTTCCTTTTTAACAGCTTTCTTGGTTTTTGAAGCGCCAGGTACAAAGTCATCATCGTCGTCATCATTAGCCTTCTTCTTTCGTCCGCCTCCTCGTCGGCCCTTTTTATTAGTCTTAGACCCCTTCTCGTTAACAAGTGCGTTACGCTTTTCTTCGTCTTCCTCCATAAACTTTTCCCAGCCAATCAAGAAGTCGTCCAAGTCAATATTCCACAGATCTTTGGGTGATTTTTTGAGGAGATCAGTCAGCTCTCCTTCTTTATTGTCCCGCTCTTTCATCAGCTTTTCATATCGCTCCCTGGTTAACGACCAGATCGCCATACCGAGGAGATAGTCATAATTGGCAGGCTCCGGCTTATTAACCTTGTCATCCTCTTTTAAGGCTTGCGCTTCTGGATCGTCTTCTTGTTCAACAAGGATATCAAGCTCAGTGACTGTTTCGTCTTCTTTTGTTGGTTGGTACACTGGTACACCATCTTTACCGAATTTTGGGAATTTCAGTTCAGCCAATTCATCCATAAGATCGGCTTTCTTCTTGTTGGCGACACTCAACTTCTTTTCGACAATCATCTTGATGAATCTAGCCTGGTGGGATAACTTTTCAAGCTGGTTCCTTAACCGCTCACACATGTAGTCTTTTCGCTTTTGATAATATTCCAAACGGATATAGAAAAAGTCAGAAAGGATCTGCTCAACAGTGTCATACTTCTTAATACGGCCCTGTGGATCAAAGGCTACCATATTGCCTAAACTGAGGGTTGTTGTTAACTTGAACCTTTTGTACAACCCCTCAGCAAGAGCGTTTTCCATTTGCTTATGGGTCATGGTAACAACAAACTTGATGCCCGTGGTATGCTCTTCAGTAAAATCGTCGATCCAGCCGTTGGTATCTTGTTTATCCTTTACAATCGCATTTAGTAGATATTCTTTCATGGTTTGAGTCCACATTCTTGCCGGCAGTTCAGTGATTTCCACTGTTTTGTCATCGATTTGCTCGATTCGCCCGGAAATTTGGAACTTATCATGGGCAATTCGTTCCACAGTACCTGTCCAACCCCTAAACCACGGCTCCATGGTTTCGGGCTCTTGACCATCCATCATCCTTTTGAGGTTGTTTACAATATCAACTGGGTTAAAAGGTGGAATACTGGTTGACCAACCAGTACCAATGCCTTCTGATCCGTTAACGAGGACAGTAGGGAGAATAGGGAGGTACCATTCTGGCTCCACGGTAGACTCATCGTCGTCCATGTATCTGTAAAGTGGGTCATCAGCAGAGTTGAAAATCTTTCTTGTCAAAGTGTTGAGCTCGGTGAAAATGTAACGAGGAGCGGAAGCATCTTTTCCACCCAATGCTCTGGAACCGAAGGAACCCTTGGGCATCAAAAAGTTCAAGTTGTTTGCTCCCACAAAGTCCTGGGCAAGGCCAACAATAGTCTGATAAAGCGACTGTTCACCGTGATGGTAGCCAGTGTGTTCAGAAACGTAACCGCCCAATTGAGCAACCTTTATATCAGTGCTCAAGTTTCTCATGAAACAACCGTAAAGGATCTTTCGTTGGCCAGGCTTAAGTCCGTCTAACACCGATGGAATCGAACGTATGTTGTCAGCCATTGAGAACAAGATCAGCTCTTTGTTGATGAAATCTGAGATGGGGATGTCTACCAGATCTGGGTCTAAATGAGTACCGGGCTTGAATGCACGCAACCAATCTTTTCGAGCATCAGCTTTCTTTTTACCGAAAGCCAACTCAATCAAATTTTTATCACCATCTTGCAAATGGTGGAAGGTCTTCAAATGCTTGTCTAATTGTGAGAAATACTCTCTTCCTTCGGTATTAGGGTCGGATGTACCCAAACCCTTGTAGTACTTTTGCTTCCACACGCACGTTTTGCCTTCAGTGTCTCTCCAATGCTCATACTGTGGCATGGTATAGAAGGGGATAACACGCTCCACCCTTTTGCCTCTCATGACGGTAACTTTAACGATCGGAGTGATGAATTCGACCAGGAAGCCGGGCAAATCTAGAAGACCGGGGAACGAGGTTTCTAAAAAGTTGATAATCAAACCTTTAATATGACTACCGTCGTGGTCCTGATCGGTCATGATCATGATATGGCCATATCTCAGGCCATCAGTGGAGGAGTATTGTTTTTTGTGTTGCAAGCCCATGATTTGTTTGATAGCTTGGATTTCGGCGTTCTTCATAATTTGATCGTGTGAAGCTTCGCGAACGTTCAACAACTTACCACGTAAGGGGAATACTCCGTAATAGTCTCTGCCAACGACAGCTAGCCCGGCCACTGCCAAAGATTTGGCAGAGTCACCCTCTGTGAGAATGAGTGTGCATTTGTGGCCCTCCCTAGTACCGGCCTTGTTTGCATCTTCCAGTTTAGCAAAGGCAGTCAATCTTTTTTTCTTGCCACCATCCGACCGTTTGAGCTCCTTGTCTGCGTTTCGTGTGGCAATATCCAAGACGTTGTCGACAATTGACGTTTTGAGCACTTTTTTGGTAAAGTCGTCGGAAAGCTGGCATTTGCTGCCGAACTGTGAGGCTTTGGTGGTGAGCTGTTCCTTGGTTTGCGACGTAAAGGCGGGGTTTTCGATCAGGCAGTTGATGAACAAGAACATGTTGTTTTTGATCTGAACTGGACGGATCGGCGCGGACTTGTTTTTCTTCTTGACCAAATCACTAATCTTTCCCACCAGCTGGTCGGCCACATAGTTGACGTGGGTGCCTCCGGACGTTGTAGCAATGGAGTTGACGAAGGATACCTGGTTGAAGCTGTTTCCGTCAGACACGGCGAAGGCCACTTCCCATCTGTCGTTGACCTTTTCGTGAACGATGGTTGGTTTTGGCTGCGGGGTTCCATTTTCACTGTCTCCGTCCCCCTTATCGGGGTTTTGCTCCTGCAGGGCCTTGACGTACATTTCGACATAGCTTTTGAATGATTTCACCTTGAGCCGTTGCTTGTTTAGGGTCACCTTGATACCTGGCAGGCAGCCGGCCAAGTCGTATACCCGTCTCATGAGCACACCCACCATGTCGTCGTCGATTTTTTCCAAGTTGAATTTGGCCAAGTCCGGCTTGAAGGTGATTTTGGTGTACTCTTCGTCCTTTTTGAGGGCGGTGATCTTTGGCTTGGTCACTTTATCCATATTGTTGGTCCATGTCTGGACGTACTTTTTCTTGTTAGTCTTGTCGGCCGTCTCGAGCTTGAATTCGGTTGAGAAGATGTTGCACAGCTAGGTCGGTTAGCGCGTGAATAGAACAAGAAATGACAGACTTACCTTGGCACCATAGCCGTTTCTACCGCCGGTGACCTTTTTCTCGTCGTCGTCGTAGTTACTGGATGTGAGCAGGTTGCCGAAAATAAGCTCGGGGATGTACATATTCTCCTTTGTGTGCATTTCCACGGGAATACCGCGGCCATTATTGTAGATGGAAATGACGTTAGCTTCGACGTCGATGTCCACGTTGAGGGTATCCATATTAGGGTCGCGGATCTTGTTATCCGCGGCATTAACTAGCAATTCGTCAAAAATCTTGAACAAGCCCGGCACAATGGTCACGTCTTTGTACACCATCTGGTTAGTATCCTTGTCGTAGATCCACAGCTTGCTCTCTGTCTTCTCCACTGAGCCGATATATGTGTCTGGTCGTTTCAGAACGTGTTGAAGCTGCGTCAGTCGCTGGTACTGCGACGAAGCGCTTCCACTCTTTGGTGCCGCCACCACTTCTCCTTCTTCTTCCAAGCTCATTTCGTTCTCCACACTTTTCAATGGCTTCTTGCGACCCTTGGCGGGGGCCTTCGCCTTGGTGGTCTTAGCGCCGCCGCCATTGCTCTTGGTTTTTTTGGTCGTGACTTCAAAGTCCGAGCCTTCAGAAAAATCGTCGTCGAACGTGTCGTCGTCCATCTTAACCCTTCCTCCAGCTCGTGGCGCAATGTTCTCGTCCTGGAATGACACGTCGTCGTCGTCGTCTGAAAACAGCCCCATGTTCTTCCGTCTCTGTTTTTTTTCTTATTTATTTGGCCTGATCTCAGGACGCGTCTAACGTCATTCAATATATATTCGCCGTTTGTTTACTTGGTCGCGTCCGGCATGCATGATCGGCGCCCTTCCATCCCTACCTAACCCTAACCTCAGTCTTGAACGCAAATACCACTACTCTAATTAATATAATGCAACATTATTGTACTTTGCTTTCCTGGGCACTGCCGCATGCATGCACTCGCTCATATTCAACGCAATCGCAACGGCTAAACGCTGTGCATTTGTATTATATTGTTTATTTAATATTCTGCGTGCTCACACCTCGTTACTGCGGTAACGAGGTGCGGGCGCGAAGAACTATGCGCGTCCAGTGAGGGGCTCGACCCCTCACCAAGAAAGCTGACTGCATGTATGCACGCTTGTTGACATAATATAATATAATATAATTAACGTAGCTCACCACACAATCAGTCACCCGCCTCTCATCGTCGCCACGGCAACAGCGCTGGCGCGAAGCACCTGCGCGTCCAGTGAGGGGCTCGACCCCTCACCAAGAAAACCTGACGACATGCATGAACGCTATATAACTCAACACCAACCTCCCACCACACCCAAGCTCCTCACTACGAAAAGCTGGCGACATGCATGCAACGCTAACGTAGACAGTAGTACCAATTGCTAACTCCACTCGAGCAATTGTACTGTTATATAATATCTCTGTTCCCGTTGCCATGGCAACAACGACATGGGCCGCGAAGATTTGTGCGCGTCCAGTGAGGGGCTCGACCCCTCAGGATGAAAACTTGTTACCCCGCCTTTTGAACCAGAGTGACCCACGGCCATGAGGTTGACAAGACAGGAGCAGGCTTTCTGTGGTCCAATTGACACAGGTGCCCATAGTAAGGTGATTCCAAACATCCCCTTTCTCTACTAATACACAACCCCACACTCCGCTCCCTCAGTAACGGAAAAAGAAAGGTCATTTTTGGATCCCACGTGAGGAAGGCACGTGAGACGGGGAGGGCGGCCGCCGCGCGCGCGTGAGTGGGTTTTTTCTTGTGTGTGTATGTATGGACATTTTGGACCGCTTAGTCAGCCGGATCGGGGATACGCTCAGTCAGGTGCTCACGGTTGACATCAGGACCGGCGAGCATAGACGTAGACGGGGGACGAGAGAGCAGCAAGCGTGTGGGAGCGATATTTGTGGATATCTTGACTGTGGCAAGACTTGTGAACAGAGGTACTGTATACAGAGAGAGAGAGAGAGAAACAGACAGACGACGAGGGGAAGGTATTGTATATATATACGCGCTGATTGGTACTTTGGATCCGCCTGGTTGGTCTGATATTATTACACACGCACGCCTGGTAGAACACTCATGGGCCGGCGTACAAGTGACCTGCCTGATATTCTACGTCTTAATCTGCCTGGGCTGTCCAGGGTAGATCCGAATGACAAGGACGCACTGGGTTTGTTGTGGAACATCTTCTCCAAGTGTGGCACCACAATTGAGAATGGCCGTCGATTGGAGAACATATCGTGGCGGCTATGGAACCGAGATGTGCTTGCTGAGGACTGGCATCAGCCCCGAAAGCTCACCCTCCAGCAGCTGGGCCAGCTGCTAGATCTTGTGTCTAGCGCCGGCAGTCCTAGGCTGTCTGGCAAGCAGCAGCAGCAGCAGCCTGCTGCTGCTGCTGACGAGCCCAAGCCGACACGAGCGCGGGCGCCGTCACTGTTCCAGAAGGCAAAGAAGCCGTCGACGACCAAACCGTACGACGGAAATGACGATGCTCTGTCGTCCGACTTTCCCTCCGACACGGAGGATGAGGAAGACGACGACGAGGATTCCGAGCATGAGGAGCTTTCTCAGAAGCATCGTTCTGCAACTTCAACCTCCATTGTCCGCGGCTTTGACCCGGCTCAAGTGTCGGTAGTGAACCGCTCACCACATAGCGCAGCAAACAACAACAACAGCTCAACCGATAATCCCAATGTTAATACTACAAAGCCCCAGCCAACCCAGAGCAAACTGGCCAAGGCAAAAGTTCCCCGCGAAAAAATGTTCTTTATAGAGTCATCGCCTTCAGACTCCGAGGACCAGCCGTATACGGCTGACTCGCTATCTACAAACGAAACTAATAGCGGCCCGCGAAATTTTCGCAGCCACCAACAGCACAAGGCTTCTTCATTATCCAAGAGCATCAGCAGCAACCACGGCCAGTTCGACGAAGCCGTCGAGGACGACGAGGACTCGGATTGGGACTCGGTAGACGACGAGTCCGACTCGTCGTTCGACGAAAGCACCGTGTTTGTTCGCGACGACGAGAAGCAAAAGAAGCCACTAACAAAGCCATCGCTCCTGTCATCCCTATTCCTCAATAATCCAAAGCTTGTTGAGCAGCAGCAGCAAAAACAGCGGCAGCGGGAAAAGGACCGTGCGGCCGCACGAAAGGAACAGTTATCGTCAAAGTTGCACAATGCATTGAACCCGACCGAGAACCTGCTCAACGCCACTGCCGAGATACACGCCCCGCCGCCAGCAATTGCACTTTCGCCGCGAACAACACGCAGAAATATGCTTGCCTCTGAGCTTTCCGAGTCTCTGCGAAAAAACCTTCTGTGGGAGCGCCAACAACCCAATGCATATAGAATAAGTGACCCCACAACCGAAGAAGAGCCTGCGACAGATGGCGGCAGTGGCTTGAAAAAGTCCCATACATCGGCAGACATGTCCACGTTCAATTCAACCAAAGGAAGCAAATTGCCGCGGAACAAGTCGTCGGCCATCATAAATGATAACGTTACCGGGACCTGGCGAGAAGACATGGACGATTCCAACAGGATTGACTTTAACTACCACGCTAGAGGTTGGTAGCTTCTTAATATACTACGATCAACCCTCTAATTTGTATATACCTATTGTCGTCATTTCTACAACTGGTAAACCGTTGACACGACTTTTTCTTTATGATTAAAGTGTTAAACTTTTGCGCAACTGACTCATTAATAAATATGTACAGAACTCTATCGCCTCCTAAACTTCATCCACTTTGTTATTTTGCGGCCGTTACTCTTGGTGCTTGCACCGTCGTCCTCTGTAAGCTCAGCCCCAAGTTTATCGTCGTCGACCGTGGTATCAAAGGATGTACTGGTTTTGTTTAAAAAGGGCGATGACGCTGTAGTCGTGTTATTAGTACTGGTATTCGCTGCTGGTGAAGATGGCGTGGCAAGGGGCGAGGCCTGTTCTGACCCCGAGTTTGGTACGCCAGGCTTCGGAGATCCTATGAATTGTTGTTGCTCATTTGCTGCTTGAGCCACCGCAAGTGCATATTTGCTGTGAGTAATATGACCAGTTTCCGAGTTATAAGTGATATAAGTGTATGAAATCAGGTCATCAATGTCCTCCTCGGGGATATTTTCGGGGCCCAAAAGACTGTTCTTCACGCTGTCCAGCCGATGCTGTGTAGAAACCATCTCCAATTCAAACGTATCGAGAGCCTTTTCTTGGATTTGCATCAGCGTGTTTTTCCGATTATGGTTGGCTTGTCTAGTTCCACCTACCCATTCTGAACTTATAATACTCGGTTGTCTAGTGGAATGC
The DNA here is from genome assembly GCA_030585065.1 of Blastobotrys persicus. NCBI lineage: Eukaryota > Fungi > Ascomycota > Dipodascomycetes > Dipodascales > Trichomonascaceae > Blastobotrys > Blastobotrys persicus. The sequence continues at coordinate 53,304 of JAJMBO010000069.1, forward strand.
CTCAGCGACGAAGATCTCTTCGAAAGTGGCAGGGAATCCCGCCTGTCTTCTAGTACCTCCATTACACTCTCTTCAAATTTGGATGACGAACCACTATATGTGCTCAGCGGTCGACCCAAACTAGGCGGTGGTAGCATTGAATCACTACCGGCTTCATAGTCATCCTCGCATTCATCAAAAACCTCATTTTCATCGTCTTCGTCATTATTATCGTCATCATCACCTTCGTTATCATTATCATCCGGCTTTGCAGAATCTTCTTCTTTTTCGTCTTCATCGTCATACATACCATCTCCTGATATCCCACTGTCCTCTCTGATAGATTCGGATTCTGACCAAAGTTTGACTAGCCGAGCATAATTCTCATACCGATCAATGAGGAATGGGTTGCTCGGAGTTTCCCCCATTATTGACGGTATCGGCTGCTCCTTAATTGGGCGGTCAAACTGGCTTGGATATCCTACAATTTCAGTTTGGTTAATCAAGGTGATGTCGCGGTAATACCTTATAATCTCATCCTCGTGCGCATCAATGAAACTGTTCATCGGACACATCCACGGTTCCTTTAATCCAAACCGTACTCTGTTTGCCAGGCCCTGAAGCATTTTTGCAAGTAAGGTAAATGTACGTTGCACATACGTGTTGGGGTGGCCACGCACAAGGCCAAACAGCTTTGGATTCAAAAGAGCTGGACAGAAGAAGCGTAGAAAGATAAAGCCAGAGACTGCATTGAAAATGATACTTTCATCCTGCTGCAAACTGCCCGCCATTTCTGTACGCAACCGTTTGAAAATAATCTTGAAGCTGTATGGCAACTCATCGGCAGTGTCCCGAATAGCCGACCATAACTGGCCCACATATCTGGACAGCCGTCTGTGGTTGATTTCAGCAATCAACTCTGGCGGCTTACCGCTCACTGAAGATGATGGCGGAATCCTTGACGGGTCGATTTCAATGGCCAAATTGGTGTCCATAGCCCGACGGACAAAGTCACCAATGACCTTGTCAAGGTAATCGCGACCAGCCAACTTCATATATCGTTCCAACACTTTGGAGACCAAACTATTTCCTCGGAACAAGGTATTGTCTAGTTCGTATCGGAAGTTTGTCGTGTCGTATACTGGCGCGTGGGTGATGTTATCCTTTATCGTGGTCAGTTCACCGCTCACCAAGGACGCAATCCATTCAACACATTTGTTCTCGGCTTGAAATAAGCTTAGCAAGATGTCACTTAGTTGATTGAGATCTCGGAGTCGATTAGATATCTGTATTGTCAGGTTGTTTGTCAAGTCGCTAGTGAGAACTTGTCGAATGCGTTCGTAGTGTTCGGAAGCCAAGATGTCAACCTCCTCATAATTAATTCGAACACAGATGGAGCAGTTTTCTGCGCCTTTTTGATCCCTCCCTGGTGTAAGAGGATACCATTTTTCCACACTATCAGACTCTCTCAGTTCCAAAGCCGAAATCACAACGTAGCCCACGACAGGATCAAATTTTGGGTTTAGACGGGATTGGTTTGCCGTACCTAGCCGGTTCTTTACAACGAGCTTCAAATTAGGTGGCCGCACCGGGAAGTCTTCGAACGAGAAGTCATCTCTCCAAAACGGTCGTTTCTGGTTGTAGGCAACAAAAGTCCTTGCCCAGGTTAACTTTTCAAACTCTATCTCCACGTAGGCGTTATTGAATGGCGAGTTGTTGATGTTTGTGTTTGTCCGAGGAGTCTTTTTTTCATATTTACATTCAATGATCCGCAGACCAATTTTGCGGGAAACACGTATCGACTTTTGCATATTCAATGATGTCGGGGAGAATATTCGTTTCCGAGCAAAGGATTTCAAAGTAGTGACCCAGTCATCGTAATCCACCTGGCTGTTGAAGTACACGTAGAAATAGTAGTCCGACTGGAAGCGGGCTTTTGGTAGGGAGCAAGAAACAATCCCCTCTGATGGTTGAATGTAGATCACCCGAGGGCAATCAAACAATGAATAGTCAATCTGTCGAATGCGAGAGGCCAATATGTGCTGAAGATTGACCGACTGGATAATTGATCCGTCTGATTCGTTTAACAGTTCTAAAACACCTTCTTGGTTCAGCACTCCAACTACAGGCTGCCAATACACATCTGCGCAAAACGAACTAGGGGGGCTGTTATCATTAGAAGGCGCCGGCCCATTGTTGGTTGAGCTGCTGGTGGAGGCTGACCCGTCTGATTTGTTGTCAGGGACATCTCTAGTCGAAGTTGACGAACTCAGTGACTTTGACGTCTTTGTGAACAGCGCAGAGGCCGAAGAACTGGGCTTTCTCTGTTTCGGACGTACCATTGGGAAATATACCTTGAAGTGGCACACCAGCAGGTTTTCGTCGCCTGGGCGGAAATCTAGAGATGGAACGGAAATCTTGTACTCCATTCCTTCGGTTTTGAGGTTCGACCATAGTAGTAAAATCCCCGTCCATCTGTAAAAGTCGTGGTCAGAGGTCGGCGTGACTATTATTCTCGTACAACCATTTTGCGGCGGGTTCACTATCAGCTCAACATACCGCTGTTTTACGTTCGAAACAATTTTTGTTAGCCGGAGGTCTGGAATTATAATCTCGTCATCGCCCCTCAAGAGTAGTTGTCCAATATCCGTAACATAGCCAAGTCCGCTACACACCATGGTTAGTTTGACGACCTATTGTACTTCCGACGCAACAAAGACACTTACCTTGACCAGGATATATTGAGGGAGGAAATCCACTGAACCGGTACACCTTCGCGAAGAGAGAAAGGCTCTTTCATTCCACCGATAACCTGATTTTTTATTATGGGCCACGACGGGTTGTCGGAACCGCGTTTCTTCTTTTGCAGGCTCCTCTGCTGCTGCTGATGCTTCGCTCCGCTAACTGACGCGGATCTGCTTAACCGTGTCTCCACGGGTGATAAGCTTTTTTGGTGTGACACTGATACGCTGTTTGATTTGGACCTTAAATGCGACCTTGATCCACTCTGAGAAATTTCCCGAGGCTTAGCGCTCTCTTGCTCGTTTAGAATGTCGTCCTCGATCTCCTCTTCATGCACAGGAGGATTGGTCGTGCCTCCCCTGAAATTAAACTTGAGAGCAGTCCGAAACGACTGGGTCGACAGCGACGACCGCAGCCCTCGAATAGACCCGGTTCGTCTATTCAGACTGCCTCCAGTATCGCCAGGGCTTGTCATGTTGAGTAGGAAATAAAAAGGATCGTTCTCCACCCCCTATTTTAATACTACCACTAGCGCAAAAGGTGGTCCGTCGTCGGCGTGGGAAAAATTGGCCTATATAGTCAAAACCAAAAATTAGTAGAGCCGCACAGGAGGATGCCTATTCGTAACAACGCAGGGGGCACATTCCTACTTTTCCAGGCAAAGTGTTTAATCACGCTGTGGGGAGTGCCTTGTTTTATATCATCTTTTCTGGTGGCGTAGGCTGGTCAGCATTGGAAATGTCATGTGCTAACGGTCGGTTTCACCTGCACAATATATAATCTGTCATAATATTTTCTTAGAGCTGGTACAATTGGTCGCAAGTTTTTGTGCGGTACAATTTGTTGTACTGGTACAGTTGGTCGAGTTGTCATTTTCGTAATCGTACAATTGGTATCATTTTCCCGTACAATTAGCTGAGAATCCATAGACGAGTAGTTTTAGTAATGGTACAAGTAGGTGAGCACACGTAGACGAGTTATCATTTCTACGCCGAGCTTTCAATACGGTGGCCATTGCCATTGCAAGGCATATTATCGTCGTTGTGTTCCGTGTACCTGGTTAGCGATCGTTGCCTCGTCCAATTGACTACTCTAATCATCTCTTGGTTTTTGTCTTTCGCCAGCTATGATTCGATAATGTCATTACGTAATGGCGGTGTACCGTCAGTACTTTAATTCTCACTCCCCAGACCCGGTTATTCGACTTTAGCAGCCTCAGAGACAACCCTCGTCTCAGGTTGTGATACGAGCCCGTTCGTATACAGTGGTCCCTGACCGATGATCCCCATCACATCGGACTCGTCAACAATAGGGGACTAGGAAGGAAACAAAAGTAAACCTACATCGTATTAAAGCATTACAATTGTCTCACTGATTTAATATATTTTTTTTTTCAATATAATATAATCGCCGCAGGTCAGGGGGGACTCGTAATAAACCCGCTGTCGGACGGTTTCAGAAGTGATCGTCGGGATCTGGCATAGCGTCTCGGCAATGTTTCATCCTTATGTACTCTTCTCCATCTCGGCAACTGGCCAGACGATCTCAACGGAGGCTTCAATGCTTTGGTCCATTACTCGCGGCCTCGGGGCAATCATCAGAACTCTTGGACTTCCACATGTCATGAATAGCACATTTCAAAGTCGAAGTACAAGGCTTTATATGCATGTGCTCGTGTTCGTAAGAGATCTGACACAAGCGTATGCAGTGTAAATCATGTTGCCCGAGCAACCGCACGGTACATTCCCGAAAGCAGTTCAAAGGCTGTTAGTATTGAAGTTATTACTACGGGCTGATTGTCTACGCCATCGAACATTGAGCAATGGGTTAGAGCGGTCAGCTTAACGGTTACCAGGGGGCGCCACTGCCTCCTTTGACTGAATTGTGCGGCCGGCGCTCTCCTGAGCAGCGTTAATGATTACATCTTTCTCCGGACCAGTCTTCTTCAACCAGGTGCTGTCCTTGGCCAGTTCGGCCATGAGAACCCCACAAAAGGTGTCCCCAGCCCCGGTAACACTAACAATTTGAGAGCTGTCAATCTTGTGCGCTGGAAAGTGCTGGAGGAGGATATCGTGGTTTCCGCGGCCCTGCCACAGGCGTATAGAGCGATTGCTGGGATGTGGTGGTTGTATGGTTTTGGAGTCAACCAATTGGAAGCAAACAACTCCATTTTTGCCGTCCTTAACAAGGATTGTTGGAATGTAAGGCAAAATGTGGATTGCCTGTTGGACAACACCTTGAGTGCTTAATGTTCTTAAAGCTGGCTCCGTTTGACAGAATCTTTCCGCCATAAGCCGAAAATCGTGTGCGAGATTCAGGTTATCAACAATCGGGAACCAGGAATCAACATCAAAGTAGCCACCATCACGTAATGCCTCGAACAGGGCTCCCAATTCAAACCGATTTGGGGTCACAATGTCCACAGATTGATTCGGATACACTCCTAAATTAGACACGTGCGCCAGACGCCTCGCTTTAACCACGCTGGCTGGTTCGAATCCAACCAGGGCGTTGATCTCTTTGGCAGCACCAATAACTGCTTCTTTCTGTGGTGTCTCGATATTCCCATCAAAAAATACAACTTTAGGTCGAGCGGCGTGAATTTGTGTGCGAATATGATCCACGTCCATCTTTCCACCATCGTCCATATCTGCGCAAGCTGCAAAGAGCTCCCCGGCACTGTCGTGCATGGCAATATATCGCGACGTTCGCTTCCCCTGGCCCACAGCAATCCCAGCGGTGTCATCTAATTTCATTAACGCCTTCACCACACTAGCACCCTCGTCTTGTCCAACTTCAGTCACCAGTCGGGTCCTTGCCCCGTGGTACTGGGACGCCAATGCCACATTATGCCCTACACCACCAATGCTCGTTTCTACGATCCCCGGCGTAGAAGTGAACAGTAGCTGTTCCTCGCCGGCTCCCAGCAAATTACAGGTCAAATCGACCGCCAGTGTTCCGACCACTACCGCATCCACCTTGTCCTTAGAAACAACAGGCGTCGTCGATGGCCTGCTGACATAATGGTGTTCCTCTCGTTTTGTCTGCCCATGTCCTCCAACAGCTGCTACATTATTCTTTTGTTCAACAAGCAATTAGTAAATACCTCTACAAGCTGGAGATTAACAATAAAACCACACTATACCTCTCGATTTAAAGTTGCCAGATGCTTTGCAATTCGGGCGGCCACCAACGCATTGTTCTTGACAAAGCCAATGTTTGTGTCTAGCGAGCTCCCCTCGGTGGACTCCCAAATTCTCTTGAGCAAAAACGGAGTGACAGCCTTTCCTTTGATTCCCTCGGTGACTGCATCAGCCACGGCCTGGTCAATGATTTTTTCAATCTTTTGTCGGGGAATCTCCAATTCCTTAGATGTTGGCACGCAAAACACTGTTCCAGTGTTCAACCCGAATTGGGCATTGCAATAGAGCAGCTCGGCAGCCTGCTCAGATGTCTGGAAGTTGTATGGAGATGGAATGCCAGAATCGCTCGTGAAGAAGCCGGGGATATTGGTCCCTTCAGGACCATACGTGGATACATGGACTCCTTTCGTTTCCAAGTACTCCATGGTCTTTTCAATGTCCAAAATGCTCTTTGGTCCAGAGCATACCACCCCCACAGGTGTGCGTCCTAGTTCGTCTAGATCAGCAGAAATGTCCATCGTAGTCTCAGCTCCTCGGTGGACCCCTCCCAAGCCGCCAGTTGCAAACACTTGGATGCCAGCCTTGTGAGCCAGGATCATGGTCCCTGCAATCGTGGTGCCTCCAGACAGCTTCTTGGACATGACATAAGGTATATCCCTCCTTGAAACTTTATAATGCCCAGTGGCTGAACCCAAAAACTCCAAATGCTCTTCTTCAAGCCCAACCATGGCATTGCCATTCACAAACCCAGTAGTAGCCGGAACCACGCCATTCTTTCTTAGCAATTTCTCCACGTCCCGAGCCATGTTGACATTATCTGGGTACGGCAGGCCATGGGTCACAATTGTACTTTCCAGAGCCACAACTGGCTTTCCGGAATTCACTGCTTCCTGGATCTCCTCAGTGACCCTCAAGGTCCCGAACAAGCGTCTTCCAATTGCACGACGTCCCAAACTCAGCATTTTCTGGTTCATCTACCACTGACCACCGGGTTCACAATCCTTTTGTAACTGCATAACCGTCAAATGGTCGCTGTACCAGCCCGCCGCCGCAGGGGGCTTCGACCAGAACTACTTCAATTCCAGTAGTTGTCACTGTCCTGTAGTTCTAGGTGTATATAGAGGTTCCAATTGGTACAATAAGTTGATTAGTCGTTTGGAAGTTTGCAGTTCGCTGCTGGGCCACCAATTGGCTAAACCTACAAAGATATCCAACATGAGCGGTCAAACAGATAAAAGAAAGGATCCAAACATGAGCGGTCAAACACAGGAAAGAAAGGATCCACACATGAGCGGTCAAACACATGAAAGAAAAGGTATTTGTAACCACAGAACCCGAGCATCCTTTTTCATCCTCACCAACAGGGCTATTGCTTGACACGTCGGGTAAGGGTTGCACAAATGCCCAAGCGTTTTGTACACAAGAAGGGAGTTGGGAGTGAAAAAAACACGAACGAGGACGGCGGCGAAGGGAGGATCGAACAGACCGAGGATATAGAGATAGAGCTGGTTATGACTTGGGCTTAAGATGTTCTTTTTGGTGAGTGGAACACGATGGGCCTTGGAAAGCACGTGCGTTTAACACCGGAATGTAGAAGGATTTGTCGCTTTCGCTGACCCTGCACCCGTCTTACTTTGGACCCCAGATGACGCAGTACTTGAAGTCCAAGCTGCTGGCGGATGTCGAAGGGACGTGCACGGGGCAGTTTGGTTATATAATATGTGTGATGGACGGGATGAAGATTGATGTAGGAAAGGGCCGAGTGATACCAGGATCAGGCGCAGCTGAGTTTGACGTCAAGTATCGGGCGATTGTTTGGCGCCCGTTTAAAGGCGAGGTGGTGGACGCGATAGTGACCAATGTAAATAAAATGGGCTTCTTCGCCGATGTGGGCCCATTGTCTGTGTTTGTTTCGTCACACGTAAGTGCTTGGATTCCTCAGTGCATGCTCAAAGACACTAACATTTGCATCTACAGCTTATTCCATCTGACATGCATTTCAACCCATCAGCCAATCCACCGGCATACGCATCTGACGAGCAATCGATAGAAAAAGGCAGCCGAGTACGACTAAAAATCGTCGGTGTGCGAGCAGACGTGGGCAAAATGTTTGCAATGTAAGTGGCTCAATTGGTAAAATGTCCAGCTTGTTAACCGGTGTTTAGTGGCTCAATCA
>JAJMBO010000070.1:0-66633 GCA_030585065.1 Blastobotrys persicus
ACATTGTGAATTGGTATAGATTTCACTAGCTACAGACTACTGATAATCGATTTCCGATAGTCTCAGCTCAATAAGAGAGGCTCTTCACTTTTTTTTTTTTAAGCGTTGAAGAGCGGCTCAATTACATCATATGTCGAAGCCGTATCCTCAGCCGCACGTTGAAATTTTACTCACACGTAGATTGGCTGATCGAGGGGTTTGGCACATTCTACTGATCTTGCGAATAATCGCGACCCTTCGAGCACCGTCTGTGGAGTGAACTTGGCTGGTAAGGTAATTGCGACGTATGAGAATCAAAATTTTGTTTGCGGTTTAATCATGTCTCTGGTTGAGAATCGACAGCTGTGAAACGGAGCTAGTTCCGTTTGGACAGTTCATATGATGACTAATATATGAAGTACTTTCCATACATCAATTATAGCAAAGAGGATTTTGTTCCGTCTTTATTGAACTTGTTTATTTGGGCAATTCCGTTTGAATCCCGATGGACACCAAGCTCTAGTAGCTTAGAATACGCCTTTGCAAAATGATCAAAAAACAAATCTTGATCCTTTGCATAAGCGTTTGTCCAGTATTTGAATTCTTCATCTTGCAGAAGAGCCATGTCGCTTGGGAGCATCATCTGATCCCCTTCATCATCATAAAATTGATACAGTCCGGCGGGGGACTTCTTCCAGAACCATTGCTCATTGGTCAAATCTTCAAAAAAGTCATTTGAAAACTTTGTAGGCTCATCAACCCATTTTCCGTCGTATCCAGATCTGTCAGTGTGACATCTACCTAAGACGTGGGCCCCGCTGAGGGCTACAATTTCTTGGTCATTGAAACCCATTCTATAAAACTTTTCTCTCAGACCTTCCTGCTTCTCATGCCCATATGGAAGGCGACCATTCGGGGGCACGTCGTCTGCGTTTTCGTAGTCAACTCGACCAGGCCACCAGTCAATTTTGGGTCCTCCAAGACATTCAACTGCCACTGCACCCGCAAGAGTCCATAAATCAGCGTAAGATATCCACGGAAATTTTTCTTTGACTGGTTCAAGAAATCTTTTTGCAACATCCATACCTCTATTCTCAGAGTCCGTTATTTCCGGTTCAAATCTAATTGTGGCACCATTCGATCCACCAGTGTCAGCGTGTTTGTCGTAAGTTCCCGACATATGCCAAGCGAGTCGAACTAACAAAGGCCCAGCGGACCCGTCTTCATAGCCAGGTTGCGGGATAATTTTCTTGATTTCTTCAACAACTGCTTCGTAGTCGTGTGCCATTTCTGCAAACTCAGAGGTCAAGATAGCAGAAAATAACGTCTATACAAAAGATTATCCAGAGCCCGGATATGAAATAAGAACGGAAGGTATCAAAATGTAATACTTCAGTTTATATGCCGACCTCGATTTACTTCTTGCCATTTTAGGAAGGTCGGAATAGCTGAGCCAATGAACGGGTACTTATTTGCTCTTTTGACTAACGACGAACGGTCACTGACTCAATATATGCACGGCGTTGGGTCGACTGTTTGCGCCGAGCGCAAATCTCGATAGATTTTATTCCAAATAACTAGTTAGGGATACTTATCAGTGGAGGTTTGTCATTGCTCATCTTGCAGTATCCAAATGTGTTCACATCTATACTCTATCATCGAATATATTCTAGAAAGGAAAATAAACTGTTCGACTAGAACGCGCGCGCGCAATAGAAGCATTACCCCACAAACAGAATTTCCGTGACAGGCAGTTTCAGCAGCAACAGGTCGAGCTCCGCTTCCGATTTCTGTACGTGAAACTGGAGGGGCAAACGTACGGTATTATGGGAGGCGGTAAGTCAGATCAAACTGACTAATTGGTAGTCTGTGAGAGAGCCCAGACTGAACCCTGAGATTTGATGTCCCGAAAGCCCATCCAACGTCTTCTGACAGATATGGTTTCGATTCTGATTGCTTGGCAGTATACAGCTTCCTCAAACGATTATAGATCGGTTATATAATACGGTAGTGTGTATATACTATACCTCGGAATATCCGATTTTCAGAAACCAACAGCCCGATACATCAATAGCTGTGCGGGTATAAGAAAGCCAGCTCTATAAAGCTCGCGTCTATTGAGGTATATATATATATTCTGGCTGGGAGTTCACGGTCCAAACCTCTAGTCATGCTTATCAAAGTGGCGGTGCGCGCCACCTTAAGCACAATTCGCTAGCTAAATTTAGGTAACCGCGTTTGTAAACTTTGCCTTTATCACAGCTTCTGTGACCTATGCATGTGTCCATGCACGCTCTGGTGTGCGACCACGAAGTAACTCGTTCTACAGATGTTATGGGCAGCCGTTTAACCTATACGGCGCTCCGGGTAACCGTATACAATAACAAACGTGATCGTCGGCCTTAGCCATCGCTAGTAGCATACTCATTCACACCCTCTCTTGACTCTTGCCATCGTATAAGAGTCTGTCTACTCACGTCAGACAGCTATATACCGAATATGGCGACACCACCCGATGCTCTTCCCTCTACAGAAGACATTCTCTCACGAGCTGCGGTAAATGCAGAAGTCGACCCTGCCATCCTTGATACAACACCTGTGATTCCTCCTAGCACAACCAACTCTATTAAAGAGCGCTACGCCCTTCTCGATGCTTATGTATCCGAGCTAGCTGCGGCATACACAGATCTCTTCCAAGACTACCAGGACCTCTACCACCAACAGTTCCACATCTCACATGAGCTTTGTAAGGTCCAAAGTGAACTCATCACTGCCCTACAGGCTCCTTCTAAGCCTTCCGAAAGTGTTCACAACAATACACAACATATGCCCACCTACCAGCAATTGAGATGCGTCGCCCGCCACATTGCGCCCCTCCCGGGGTACAGCAAGGAGACCTGGACGCGCAAGCCTATTCCCTATTCGGATGATGTTCGCTTCTGGTTCATTGACTTTGAGCAGGTCATGGCTGATTATTTCGACATTACTTCGGGCAAAAACCTTCGCCTGTGGGCCGTCTACTTCTTGCCTGCTTACTACCTTCGCCCAGGAGAGCTTGCCTGCTACCCTACCTATAGCGTCTTGAAACAAGCCGTTATAACTGATCTTTCCACCCTGTCGGAATTTGAACTTGTCGGTCAGCTCTTTGGAAAGATCTATGCATCTCCAACCTCCGACAGCCCTATCGAGTATTTGTCTTCCCTGCGGCGCACGTATCATCGACTGGCTGCTCTGGGGAATGCCCCATCATTATCAGTAATGAAGACCCAATTGGAGAACTCTGATATGTTCTCAGCTTCTCTTCTCCGTTATGCTGCTTCTCTGGATGAAAAGGAATCAGAATCTGTTGTGCATCTCCTAAGTTTTCTTCACTCTGATATTACCCAAACATCTGATCTGATGAGAACTGTGCAAACATATACCGGTCTACAGGCTCACGAAAAATCAATGAGTATGGTAGTGCCGGCAAACTCCTCTAGGAGAAAGAGAATACCTGAACTTAAGAAGCGAATACCTGTGAAGAGGCCGTGAATGGAAAGAATATCCCTTGTGCTGTTCTCTCCATGCCAACTAATCTCCCCGCGATGAAGGGATGAATAGCCTCATCACTGGATAACAAAAGACCTCTGCAAGGAGCCCTGACAGATCTGTTGAACATTGGTCACCAGGGCATGTCGTCACGTGACTTATAGTCACGAAAAAAAAAAAAAAGATACGCGTCCGAACTCTATATATCTATAGTTGCCTGCGCAACAAGATATTGGTTTACGGAAGCTGGTTTGATCGACACCAGCAGGACTCGAACCTGCGCGGGGAAACCCCAAGAGATTGTTACAAATGGATGATTCTTAGAAGTAACCATCGATTCTAATCTCTCGCCTTAACCGCTCGGCCATAGTGCCTTATTACTCCTGTAAATGTCCGATCCAGTTACAGAACGGTTGAACAAAAAAAAAAAAAAAAATTCTTGGAGGATTATGGAGTCATTCGGGTTGCGGTTGGGGCCCACCGTCCTTACGGGCTCTACTCGAGCTTCTCGTGAAAAAAAGACTTTATTGAAATGGGCGTCAAGATGTGTCGGATCATTCGAGGGATTGAATCTATTCGCAATGCTTATCGGTTTCCCCTAGCTTCTCCGTCTCCTGCTAATGATATGACCAAAATACATCTCTATTTGGATCGTATCCAGCAGGATCATAACTGGATTACCTACTTCCGCTTTTACCAATCTGACCATTTCTAATCGTTATCTTTCATCTTTTGTTTTTCAAGGAGTTTTAAGTACTTGAACTGTACTTTCTCCTTTCTGCGATATGATTTAGGTCAGTTCGTGGATAATATTGAACTATTATTCATAGTAATTGACTGAACATATGCATAAAAAAGAGAGATTAAGTCTATTCGCAATGCTTTCGGTTCTCCATCTTTTCGCCTGTTTCTGCCAATGATTAGTCCAGATGCATCATAATTTGGATTATAACCAGCAGGATAAGTTATGCTTCAATTATTGATTGCAAGGAGTTTTAAGTGCTTTCTCCTTCCTCCTTTTTGCGGTATGATCTAATTTCAGTCTGTGGTGAGAATGAATTATATATGGTAACTATCCATAGCAATTGACTTAACAGGTACATAAAAAAAGCAATTAGAGTGTAATATATTGTTCGAATAACTGGTGTCTGAATTCTCTCGAGCTGTTTCAAATGTTCTTGAACACTTTCTTATTTGGTAGTTCTATGAACGGTTCACAATAGAATAGTAACTGTACGGGACTTGGTGCCATAAACTGACTGACCGATCAAGTTTGTCGAACTTCCTGTAAAGACTATCACAAGATATCTAAATCCTCCTAATTAATGAATTTTTATCGCAAAATGTAGGAGTATAAGAGTCGAGTGATCCTTCTATCGATTCATCCCATTCTTCTGCCTTAGACCATGACTATTGAATTGCGGACAGTCCATTTATATACCCACATATCCGTTTTGTTGGTCACGGCGGAGGAGGAGGAGTCCTCGACTGGGCCAATAATACCTACTACTCCTGGTCACAAAAGTCGTCCAATGGTGGGCATTAAGGAAAACAGTAAAAGGACAATGGAAACTCAGGTAGGATACCAGTGCAGACCATGGTTGATTTCTCGTCAATGATGTGAGAGAACGATCTCCTCGCACGAACTCGTAGACTTGAGGAAACGCTAAGAACAGTTTTCTCTGCTCGAGTCTAAGCGATACGATAACCCTGTACAAGCTGTCAAATACACCATTGAAGTCTACCGTCATATTCTATATGACGACGGACCCTTATTACATGCAAGTTTGAATACCACTAGGCCAATGTTGGGAGACGGTTGGCCTGATTCTAGTCAAGCACTTAGACCATTCACAATTTCGACAAATACCCAGTACCTACTTCGCGTATTGTGCAGGAACTTTGTTTAATTTATCCTCGGCAGGTTAACTGTCCTAAATTCTTTTACTAACTGGGCGAATAAATATATACTCAGTTGACCCATGAAAACATTGTATTCGAAAAAAATCATCGATCTAACCGAAAATATCCTAGTTTCCAGTGCAAAACTGAACAAATATGAACGAGTGATCTACTATAGCTCAAGATAAGGTTTACGTAACTTCGGGCCTTCGGAAAAACAAAGGTAGGCTATCAAACACTTAAGTGTATAAGCTTTACAGGACATCTCAATGAGAGGTTTTAATTAAATAGTAGAATGGAAAGGCGGATACCAAGAGGCAGACATTTTAGCACAATTAGCCGAATTGGTTGGTTTTAATGCAAGATAGAGGATATTCTTTAGACGAGGCAGATAAGCATTATGCCACCCCTGCCTTTTGCTCTCGTTCCCTAACCAAATCCTGAGAGCTATCGACCATTTAGGCTGTCCAATTAATTGTCTACTTGTGAAGGATAGTAAAACCATATCTAAGATAAAATCTATATCGAGGACAACAATTAGGCTCAGACATATTGAGAAACTGGGTATTCTGTTCTATTTTCTTCTTTTTTGTTTCCTTTAGCCCAAGATATGGAAAGAAGATAAGACAAAAGGAGTAAGATGCGTTACCGACTGTCTTAAGCTACGTATATACTGAAACAGTGTAGTGAAGGCATACCTGATGGAACAAACACGCTTAAGCTCGTCTACGCATAACTAAAGGTGTCATATATTAAGAACCTTGGACAGAAAGAAAGTATACTACTCTTAGTCATTCACTCCAAAGCGTAATGCGGCAGGTATTGACATTGCTCACCCTAGGATTTTTCGGGGCCACATATGCCTTACGGGATTCATACGCTCCAGAACCTGTATCTTGTCCTCATGGAAATGTCATTAGACCTGGGGGTGTATTGGAACAAGAAAAGGAGTATATCTCACTCAGACGACAGAAAATGAATGGGGCCTTGGGGAAGTTTTTGGCCAGGTCAGGCATAGACCTTGGTGTCTCTGCCCAGGACTTTGTGAAAAATAACCCAGATGGAATAAACATTGGCCTAGCTTTTTCCGGAGGAGGGTATAGGGCGATGCTAAGTGGAGCCGGGAGCCTCTCAGCACTTGATGGGAGAAACCCTGGTTCAACGGAGACGGGCCAGATGGGCGGTTTACTTCAGGCCGCGAGCTATATCAGCGGGCTTTCGGGAGGTAGTTGGCTCATCACTTCGTTATATTTCAATGATATACCCACTGTGGGCGATTTATTGGCTGACTCAATATTGTGGAATTTAGAGGCCCCTCTTTATGCTGAAGGAGGGCTCAATATTTTCAAAGATTTGAACCAATGGAGAAGCATTTTAAAAAACATAACAGAGAAAATGCTAGCTGGCTTCTCCGTGTCAATTACGGATATATGGGGTAGTCTCCTTTCTCGACAGCTTGTAGGGTTGCCAGATGGAGGTCCTGGGGTCCAATGGTCAGATATGAGACAGGCGGACTGGTTTCAGAATCAGGATGCTCCTTATCCAATTGTTGTTATTGATGGGTTTCCACAATGGAGAACAAGTCCAACATTACTTGATGGGACAGTATTTGAAGCAACTCCATATGAACTCGGCAGCTTTGATCCCTCCGTCAACGCCTTCGTACCGATAGAATATCTTGGATCCGAAATAAACAATGGTATGCCCGTTGGTCAATGTTATAGTGGCCTAGATAATGTTGGATTCATCACAGGAACTTCATCATCTGTTTTTAACAAAGCGGTTGAAAAGGTTGTAGGAAAGCTACCTCCAAGGGTCTTGGGCGGTATTATAGGAAAGACATTGTCTCTTATCCTTGACCGAACGGGATTAGGCTATGGAGAGTATCGTCCTAATCCATTTCAAGGCTATACAAAGGGATGTAAAGGCAAATGTACTGGTGGAATGACCGACAGGATACTAAAGTTAGCTGACGGTGGAGAAGATGGGCAGGTCGTTCCATTTCAGCCCTTGCTACACCGTGAGCGTAACGTTGATGTCATATTCGCATTTGACAACAACGACGATACTACTGGCAACTGGCAGGATGTACAAAACCTCAATTGGCCAACCGGCTCTTCGCTGGTAGACACTCAACAAAGAACTAAGAAGATTCAACCAGACGTCAACAATCCAACAACACATTTCCCTGCTGTCCCGGAAAGTCCTCTTACATTCATTAATCTTGGACTGACTGCAAACCCAACTTTCTTCGGATGTTATGAGACTGGGTCCCCTCTTGTTATTTATTTGGCTAATTACCCCTATACCTATTACAGCAACACTAGCACATTCAAGCTACAATATGATACTGGGGAAATTCTGGGAGTCGTTAATAATGGATATAATATAGCAACCCAGCTGAATGGAACTAGAGATACACAATGGCCCACATGTGTAGCTTGTGCTATCGTTCAAAGGACTAATCAGCGGAATGGAGAGTCACTCTCTGAAGAATGTCAGAAATGCTTCAACAGGTACTGCTGGAACAAAAGTGAAAACACCAATGACCACACAAGATCAAAATACTACAACCCCTCACTTGTCCAGGACTCTGTATTTTGATGTACTAACTTGGAAGAAGAAAAGCAAAACAGTTGATTATAATAAACGAATAGTGCAGTAGAAACCAGTGATATATATATATATTGTATTACTCTTTAAGAACCAATGCACCTTCATGTAACCTTGCAACTTTGCGGACTAGTTCCTTAAGGCGAGCTGGATTGTCTGGATGTCTCTTGAGCTTAGGTTTTAGCTCACCCAATAACTCCTTCGTCGTAACCGGCCTTCGTCGAATTACACTTTTCACATCCTCCTCGGTCAAGAGCAGGCTATTATCTCTCTGATCCGATTGAGGAGGAGACTCCGACATGACGGGCGCTGTAACAGCAGGTGCTGGTGGCGATACTGAGCGCTCAAGTTTAATCTTTTTGGAGTCAACACTTTCTGCACCCTCACTTGCTTCTCTACGCCGCTTCGCGTTGGGGTTCCAAACATCGCGGGGGAAGTTTGCCAAAGTGCGAGGTGCTAACTGCAGAATCACCACACCCTTTGGCAAGTTCTTGTATTCCTTCTTAATCGGTCTCGTTGATGAGAAACCGGCATCAGTCTCTGGCTCTTGCTTTATGGATGCGGATCCATCCTCCTCTTTTTTAACCTTAGGATCTTCTCGTTCATTAAATATATCGTCATCCGAGTCCTCCTCTTCCGATAGATATGGGTTTTCATCATCATCAGAGTCGTAGTTGGTATTCTTTTCCAAAGATCGCAAGTATCTCTTCAGCTTTCGTCCTTCTTTGTCTATTTTTGCATCTTCTTCATCATAAGCCGGCTCATTATCATTGGCAGGTCCCACATTGTTTGCACTTCGCTGTTCCTTCTTGATCTTCTCCTCAACCTCCTTAAGATCTTCTTCGTTACCATCCATAATAGGAGCTTCCTCGTCATCAGCGAATTCCTCATCAAAGTCAATTTCATCGCGATCATCATCGCCCCGACGTCTTTGTGATGGAGCCGGCTCGCCAGAATTATCGACTGTTCGGAATCTACGACGCATGTTCACGGGCTTGCCAGACGCCTCCTGCTCCTGTGCAATGTGCTTCATGATCCAACGAGGAGCTGCTTGTTTCTTTTCCATCCTTTGCTCAGCCTCCTCCAAGCTCAGGGTATTGAACTTATTTCTGGGAGTCATTTTATAATACTTTTCTGCTGGAACCATCTTAAATCCATCAACATCGAATACAAAGAGGACGTAGCAATCGCTCTGCGCGGCTTCGTAACTTCCAACCCATGTGTTCTGTCCGTCAAAATCTTCCATTACCCAAGGATAATACTCCTCATATCGAAGTCTTCTGGTTGCCTCATCACCAGCCATGACTTGACGAGTTTTCTTTTGGAACGGACGATTTGGTCGTCGTGCGCCACCATCCGGAGCCACCAAAGACATGTCTGCCTTGTTTTGCTCGGGCTTGTTGAGTTTGTCTTTGTCATCCAGTTCCCCTTCCTTCTTGCGCTGTTCTAATTCGCTCAAAGTAAGTTGATATTGCAAGTTTCTAGGATCCTTTCGGTGGAATCGAATGGGCTGGGTGAACTGTTTAGCCGGGTTAACCTCGCTTTTTGAGTGGAATTTCAGGATGTGGTGACGAAGATCTTTCACTTCATCTTTAGTGCAGCTTCGCAACCTGAAATCCGTGTAGTTAGCTCCTTGGTCAGCAGGCTCTGAAGACGATGCAGAAGGGGCAAACACATTATTACTGCTGCCAGAACCGCTGTTGCTGGAGTGCGGACGATGTCCTCCAGCTGGTCGTCCACTTCCCCTCAACACAGGGGTTCGTCTTAGTGGAGATCCACCACTGTTAGGCTTTTTTGGCTTCACTAAAGGCCCTGACATGATTTATACCTTGTTCAGTGGCCTATCGCAGTTGTTTAATGTGTTGGGCGGACCGGACCGTTATCAAACAAGCTGACGCTCCCAATGGCTGCGTCCCTGCGGCTTTTCTTCAACGGGAGGGAGTACGAAAACTATATCAGTTCATCCCCAGACGAAAAGATGGCTGTTGGCGACCCTTTTGATATCGCAAAGACCCGTAAAATCAATAAATGGTGGGGTATTATTTCCGTCAGCGCAATCACATTTATTGTGGTCACTAAGACGTATGTAGAGGCACTTTGAAAGCCCCAGTTCATTACTAAGTAGCCGTTTTATCTTTAGCTACACGAACAAAGTGAAAAAGGACGCTTACGTCGAGGATATTGACAACCTTCCCCCCGGTGCTTTTGTTGGAGAGTCAACTGTTCAGCGGAAAAGCCCCTATGAAGGAGCCGGAAACTCTTACATGGTAAGTGCGAGTATTTACAGCTTTCAAAATTGCTGACTTTTTTTGTTCAGGGAAGGAGAGGCGGTGATCGTTTTGTATAATGTTTAAGCGTTGACGATTTTGTACATAGACCAGTAACTTATTATTGAATATCTTTCCAATGCTTCTTTTGTTTACTACTAATCAAGCGATTGTTAATATAATGGAATTAATGCGAAAAAACTTATAACCTCAAACAGTGGACAGTTATGTGTATATTTAGTTAAAGAACGAATTGGTGTGATTAAGAGTCTGAACTTTTCATGAACTTCTTTCCCCTTGCTAGAAGTCCCTTTGCCTTCTTTGTGGATTTTTCTCCTACGCGGTTGATGACATGAGAGGACACCATGCTTTTGGCCGGCCGAATAACCGAAGACATTGTTCGCGACGGCGCAGCCAGCTTTGCTTCGGTCTCAGTAGGCGCTGGTGGTATACCAGAAGTATACACTCCAGGCCCAGCATTGGGAGAAGCACTTGCAAGCCATTTGCGGAGTCCAGAGTCATAATCAACTTCTCGCTGTCGTGCAGCATCAAAAGCAGATTTTCGGTCAGCAGACCGCGGCTTTGAAAGGATTCCCGAAAAATCAAATGTTGGCGGCTTGTTTAAGCGAGCAGCGATGGTATTGGAAGCTTTTCGCACGCCAGTACTTGAATTGGAAAACGACCGTGGGGAGGTAACGCTAGGGCTCTTTCCGGTCTTTGGTAGAGGCGCAATTGGCTCATCTGGAATTTCTGGCAGTACCATCGTCTTGTCTTGTGCACCACTCTTCTCATCTTTATTGCTCATCGCTGAACCTGGTCGGGAAGACGTTGGGCTGGTAATACCAGAGTCGTCTGCCGAATCATCGTTCGATACACGTGTGGTGAGTCCCTTGTCGTTATTTTTGTCGTTTACATCATCATTATCGTCATCAGAAACTGTAACAACTTCATGGTCGGCTGCCTCTTCTTTACCTGGTGCATGAGGAGGAGACTGCGCTGTAGTGGTCAAATCAGTATCGGCCGATTTCATTTCCTTCTCTAATTCACTGGAATCAGGGGAACGAGACTTTGCAGTAGTTAGTGGCTCAATTCGCTCAGAGTAGTCAACATTGCTATTATTTGATTGGGACAGGAAGGACGAAGAATTCTGATACAATTCCATAATTTCCGGATCTACCTGTTCATCCACCGATTCCCTTGAACTTGAATGCTGTACAGCCATCTTTGGTCGCTCGGCGTTACCCTCTCCAAATGAACCAAGGATCTCGCGTGTTAGCTTGTCCTGTTTATCGCCGCCTGCAGATATGGGGGTTTGTTCCACTGGCTCATGTGCAGTTTGTGGCTCAGCATAATCTGTAACAATCGGTGACGTCTCCGGCAGTGGCTTCCATCGGCCCTGGATCGGAGCAGAAGTTGGCATCGTGTCCTCCTTTTCCTCTTCTTCAGTTGTAGACTGATCCTCAGCATCCTTCTCTGCTTCATCTTCACCAACCACAGGCTGAGAAGACGAAGAAATGGTTCGTTCATGTCTACTGTTTCGAAAGCTCTCGGGAGACCGTCTTCCAGTTGATAGTGACGCAGTGGAATCTGTGTCACCTGCAAAGGATTTGACAGATCCGCATGGCTGATCAAAACTGCGAACTATATGTGGAGGAGGAGGAGGCATGCTCAGCTCATCTGCTTTGTCAGCGCTTGGCTCATTTGCCTCCATACCCTCTGCAAGCGGCTCCTTATCATCCTTCCAATTGTGGGTTGGTGAGACAGTTGATTCAGGCTCTGTCGTGGAAGTAGTTATGGTCTGATCTGAATGTTTGTGCTCTACAGTTTCGGCATCAACGCTACCATCACCACCATAGTATTCATCAATAAAATCGTTAAAATCCGCGTCTGATTCTTCATCTTTGTTCTCGAATGAATCTAGCTGTTGGTTCTCAGATGCAGGCGCCGATGACACGAGGTCGTTGTCGTCAGTGGGGGCATGCACATCACGATGTCCTGCTACAATATCAGGACGAGGGTGCGAAGTCCCCGCTTCGTCTGCAACATCCCCTGAGGCGGAGACCTCAGGAGTCGGTTCTTGGGAAATGAATGATTTTTTTTGATCAACATCATTCGAGGACATTATTTCATCAGAATGGTCCTGCGAAACTTCATGGCTAGGAGCGTCGGTTGACGTTGGGATTTCGTCAGTAGAAGTCCGTTGAGTCGTAACTTCATGAGCAGAGCTCTTTGGACTCGACACTTTCTCGGCAGCTTCGTCCTCGCGCTCTTCAGTAGGCTGATTATTTGTCGTTTGCGTGATCACCGACGGGACTGGAGGAATGGGATCCGATTGCATAGTTTTCGGTTGTTCATCAGGATACAACACATCTTTCTGCTCCTCAAACTGCTTTACTGGGTCTTTGGGTGATTCGACATCATCAGTAGACGTCGGGCTCCGAACTTGGTCTGTATCTGGCATAAAGGAAAATCTCGAGTCATTCTGATTCAATTGTGGCGTGGACTCAGAAACAGGCTGCGGTGCATCTATTTTCTCTTCATCACCTTTGATAGATTCATCATCCAAAGACTTAGTCTCAACGTCATCGTTTTTCAGCTTTTGGCCACTCGTGCCCAATTGAAGAGGCTTGCCAATGGCATCAGGAGTATTACTTAGAAACTGCGCAGGTATTTCTGGCATGGGAGGAGCTTCTTCTTCTTCGTCAGAATAATAGTCATCGCCCCTAATTCGTATTAGCCGACTGTGCCTAGAACTGTACGATGTTTACTCACCAATCATCACCGTCGTACGACGGATTCGAGGCTTGAACCCATCGTTTGGACTTCATCCGACCTACCACTGGGGCATAGGATTTGAAACTTTTCTCGTTAGCACAAGATAGAATATACTAGCATTTGAAACATACTCTCCATTATCAGGCTCTGACATGGCGTTTTAGTTTTCTTGTCGGAAGTGCCCCTTTTTGTAGTAGTGCTGAAACCATGCGACTCCCGTCCATTTGGGACCGGCTGCAGTCCTGAGACACAACCTCCCAATGCCCACAGCTTGAGCTCGGGCCCTGGCTTTTGGCAATTGTTTTCTTTAGTTGTAGCCAATTGAGAATGGGGAGGAATTTATTTTATTATATTTTATATTATTTTATTGGACAGTTTCAGATGTTACTCTCCTCAAGAGATATGTTACTTGAGCTGTACGAGAGCTGCGCTTACTATGGACGACATAAATCAGCTTTGAGCTACATGCCATTGAGCGAGTTTCCTCAGAGACATTTGTAGATTCAGTACTCAACAGAACAGGCCAGTTTAAGACAGGAGAAAAAAATAAAATAAAATAAAAAAGTCTATTCCGAGGCAATTTTGGATAACCGCTCCTTACCGTGAGCTCTAACTTGATGATTCATTTGATCCCGAATGGAGTGACAACCGGCTATAGTCACCGCTAGCACCGCTTCCAGACGATCCAGGGCCATGCGGTTTTCACACATCAGCATGGAGATCTTCTCGCTCTTACCAATAATACCCACGGTCAGATACGAGAGATCAGACTCCTCTAGAGTATTCGGATCAAGCAACGGCGTCGTGTCGAAAATGGCACAGGAACACGCGCTCACATAGTCGTACATGGGGATACCTGCATCCACCAACGCCAGAGTGGCGGCATTAACACACGCAGCAAACATTCCTCCATCTTGAGCCAGTATATGCAAATTAATTGTTATCTCTGTGCGAGGATTTAGATGTCCAATCACCGCTTCCTCAAAGGTGCGCTGTAGAATGCTGTTCATTTCTTGTACTCGTTTATCATTACGTCCCCGTTTCTTTCGGTCAGTAGTGCTGAATGGCGACACGTTAATATTCACTGAAATATATGCTCGATCGGTCAACAAGTGACTTCGAACATCTGGCTCGTGCGGTCCAATGACCGAGCACACAACCTTAGTGGCTCCTTGTTCAACGTACGATGATCCGTTGCTTGATTTTGGGTGCGTATTTATTCGACAATTAAACTGTCGCAATTCATTCCACCGCCGTCCGTCCGTTCGCAGTCCCTCTGGTGAATATATCTCAAACCTGGACATCGTTCCCCCGTCACCGCTTTCAATCTTCTTCTCTGATCGCTACTCTCTCAAAATTTCATGTTCCCGCGAACTGCGCGTCTGGAGTTGACTACCCTAACCCTTTTTTTTTTTTTTTTTTTTTTTTTTTTTTCAAGTACTCCTTCGCTTATTCGATTTCATATTCGTTCCTTCAGTTCAGGAAGCATTGAACTGGTGCGAACCAGTGTCAGTGTCTATTGTTTGGTACCTGAGGTTGCGTTGGTAGCCTTGCCCAATTGAGATCATTTTGCACTATAGAATACAGTTCTGACTAACTAGCAACTCTCAATTAAACAATTGGCCTTATTTATTCCACCTAAAAGTCATCATCTTCTCTCAATTGATCCCTTACAGCTGAATAGCTTCCACTCGAACAACCTCCGCGCAATGCGCGCAGGCAAGTGGTGATGGTGGTTGTTGTGAACTCGAGGGTGGCCAGTACTCAGCCAGTAAGGTAGATTATGACAGCACAGACGGTGACATATTGTGGAGTGTGCAGCTTCCCTCCTGAATACTGCGAGTTTGGAGGCACGTTCAAGCGATGCAAGGAGTGGCTGGAGAAGAAGGAGCCGGAGATGTACCAAAAGCTGTACTCTGTCGACGGCCTCGAGCAGGCGACGTCGAGCCTGTCGCTGGAGAAGCAAGAGGAAATTGACCGCAAGATCCAGAAACAACAAGCTAAAGAGGAGAACAAGGCCGAAAGAGAGTTGCAGAAGAAGCTGGCGTCCAAGGTTATAATTAAACGTATTGAACGATCAAAACGAAAGCATGTTATTGCCATTTTTGGCTTGGAGGTTTTTGGAATTGACCTTAAGAAGCTCGCAAAGACATTTGCATCTAAATTTGCGACGGGCGCGAGTGTGACCAAGTCGGCTGAAGGCAAGGACGAAATCATCATCCAGGGAGATGTTGGTGATGAGGTCGAGGTTTACATCCATGAACTGCTGGAAGAAAAGGGCCTGACTGAAATCAAGGTCGAGCAAGTCGAGGATAAGCCAAAGAAGAAGAAGCAGCCTGGCGCATGATAGTGTGATTGTGTGTATGAGATATGATGTAATAGTATTGAACCGAACAAAAATGTCAGCGTTAGAAACGATATCGTGGGGGGAATGCTCTCCTACCACTAATGGGCAATGCAAAACTAGTCTATTTGTAAATATACTTATCCAGCTCTTTAAGCTTTTCATAGGTGACAAAGATCACAGCACTAGAAGGCGCGGCTCTACAAACTGTAATGCCACAACCTCTATATAAAGCCTTGACGCCCCCATTGCGCACAATCAATTTGCCGCATTGCCAAAAACTCATCTGCTTGGCGGGATGAAGCATAGTCTCGGTCTGGATTCTACTTTTGATTGTGTCAGCAGGAAACAATGAAATATTATAACTGATCCCCGCTGCTGCTCCACCGAGCAGCAGTTCACCAATTGTATTGTCCTTCCGATTGTTCAATTTTTGGAAAAACAGTTTGACATATTCATTGGCTCCAAACCAGGCTGCTGAACCACCGCATTCTCGCACCAGAGTGCCAGTCTGTCCATGCCAATA
Source organism: Blastobotrys persicus (assembly GCA_030585065.1). NCBI lineage: Eukaryota > Fungi > Ascomycota > Dipodascomycetes > Dipodascales > Trichomonascaceae > Blastobotrys > Blastobotrys persicus. The sequence continues at coordinate 15,935 of JAJMBO010000070.1, forward strand.
ACCCTTAATTCCATAATGCTTATAAACGTCCAGAATCAAACGCAACACTCCGTGGTTTCGGGCCTTTGACGAGCTAAAATGCGGCAAGGTCTGCACTTGCATCTTGCACTTAATAAGTTCGATAGGCGTTAGTATATATGATGTCAGCACTCCGCTGATGGAGCCACAGACCAGCGATGCCATCATCGGAGACAATCCCACAGGCGATATTAGCCTCTGGGATACGTTATAGCCCCAGAAGAGCGATGCATTTTCTGCCGCTGCTCCAACAATTGGCGAGGAGATGCCTCTATACAGGCCACGAATGCCTTCATGCTTAATGCTCTTTTTAAAACAGTCTAGCGGCCCTTTGAATTGCAGCGGTTGGTTATCAGGCTGAGACTGCAATCGCACTTTGACAGTGTCAAAGGGATACTCAATCAATTTGCCAGTGATCCCCGAAATCGAGCCATACACAATGTCGGTGATGCTTTCCTGGGGAGCATTGCTTTCATTCTGTTCCATTCACAAAGTTAGCTCGACCGAGTGGAGAGAGACGAGAACTAATTACCTAACGTTTTAGTCATAATTTTGTCCGAGCGCGCCCGCGCACCCGGATTAACTTCGGAACTGGGGGTTTGAACAATCCGCAAGACGGTTCAGTCTATGATACAATTGATTCTATCTATATAAATAATTCTTTTACTTTGTCAGGATCTATTGAAGAACGCTGTGAAGCGTTCATCATGGAAAACAGACGTTTTCCCTCGTCAACCTGACCATGGTCTACATAGGCTCTAATCATCAACAAAAAGGAGCGGGCATTTGTAACCTTGCGCGATCTTAAAAAGTGGAAAAGCTCCGCTGCTTTGTTGATATCAACACTCCCCCAGCCTTTGAGCAATAGGTTCCCCATGGACGTATCAATTTCAACATCATACTTTACCAACTCCTGTAAAACGTTCAATGAGTCGTTGATTTTCCCGCCGACCACATAAGACTCCATTAAAGCTTCTAGAATAGCCGCATCTGGCTTCACTCGATTCCTGAAAACCAAAGAGTTGTAGAACTCTTGAGCAGAATGCAGATCTTTAGAGAATACTCCTCGTGCTCGAATCAGAGCAGCGTAATGGTGCGAGTTGATCGAAAGTCGATCTTGAACCACCATCTTTAACACCTGATCCGCAGATGGGAGATCAATCGGCTCAATCACAGTGTATGATTCAATAAGGAGTAGGTAAGTATGAGCAGAAGCATTCAAACGGGAATGACTCTGAATCCGCTTAAAGTAATCTGAGACCATCTCCCGGTTTGGCTGGCGATGAACATAGAACTTCATCATCGTGTTGTATATTTCCACAGAAGAAACCAGAGTAGAATCCTCGACCTCTTTGAACACCTGTTGAGCTAAGCTTTCATCATTAGTCTCATACGCCATGCGCAACATGGTTAAATAAGTTTCATTCGTTCGGGGCAAGTGGCAGGTGCTCAGTTCACTATAAATTTTCTTGGCTCGGTCGTATCGTTTGCTCTTGACTAGGAGTGAGAGTAATGAATTTAGCATCGAAGAGGTTGGGGAAATCTTCCGCGACAGGACTTCATTATAAAGTGACATTGCCTTACCGACAGACGATTCTTGCGAAATCAATTGCGTATAACCATTGGAGTCTGGACAAGACCCCATGGTTAGCAAATTTTGGTAGGCACGCTTCATAGAAGATTTAAATCCTCGTTGAACAACGGTTTGGTGTAACCTAGGATTTGACTTCAAATGTTGACAAGTTAATGCCAATTCATACACCCGATTTGTTACATCCTTATCTCCATTTTGAAGTAGTGAGATTACTGAGCTAAGTGATACCATCTTACGCAACCTCATTGCTTCTTCAAAGAGATCCATACTTTTAAACACTCCATCGCTAGTTGTGGCATATGCGCTTATGGACATGTCTAAAGTATAGTCACATAACTTTGCCGAATTAGCAAACTCAGTGCCTAATTGAACTAATCCCATGGTATTCAAAACAGACTGAATTTCTTCGACCATGTGCTCGCGGACAGGGATTTGGCAGTCAATAGAGTTACCAACACAGTTGATAAAATCGTCTCTTCGCGAATGATCTCCCATTTTCACTCGAGTATTATGAAGTAACAACAATTGGACAGGTGACAGCGCTCCAGAATACTCTATCGCGTCTGCTTGTTTGAGTAATGAGCTGATATCAGCGCTTTTGCACTGGTTAATAAAGCCACAGGTTAGTAAAGAGGTAATCGTTTTGTCAGTCAAACAATCATTCCTTTGTAAACGTTCAAGCACTTCCAAAACACACGCTTGGTGCACCTGCCCAAACTGTACCATAGTCTTCCCTTTTGTCGAAATATATTTCATTAATCGATGTGTTTGTTCATTAAAAACTTCCAGCGCGTATTCGGAATGCCCTTGGTCTATTAATGTTGTTGTAAACTCAAGTAATGCATAGTGGTTCCAAGTTCCCGATCTTAGTTGCGTCTCCTTTACAGCTTTTTGTACATCATGCAACAGATTTTTTGGAGGCCAGTCAGTATTGTTCTCAGACTCTTCGCCCCTGGATAGTGTATCATTGAAATATTTCAGACTGATCATTAAATACTCAGATCTGGTTTGATTGAATTCGTCAAAAGCTAAACAATCTTTTCTAGAGGCCATGTAGTCAAACAATTTCCCACAGAGCTCGTGGCCATTTTGCTTTGCACACAGATGAGAGAACACATCAACCAAAGCTGGAATTGAAGTAGCTGGAAGTTTGGGGTCACGTTCTGCTTTCTGAATCCAGTTGAACGCAGCGCCAATATCTCCTACGCTAGCAAACCCCTTGACCATAGAATCAACAATTTCACCAAGTTCAAAGCTGTAACCCGAGTTGGCTCTTTCTCTTAATACCTTTTCAAAATATTGAGTGGCCATCAGCCGTTCACCGCAAACGAAATATGCGTCAATAAGGGTCGCATGCGCTTTTGTTCTTTTCTCACTCTCGTTGCCAGCCAATGAGAAATAATGTTTCAAGATTTCATAGGCACCTCTATGGTCCCCTAGAAGCCCATGGGCTCTTATTAGCGAGACAACATCTGACGAAGAGTTGTCTTCTGGCAAGTTTTTCAATAGCTCTTTCAATGGCGCAGTACATCGTAGATCAACAAAGAGCTCCACTAGACGCGTTTCAATTTCAACGCTCTTCAACCCAGAAGACCTATACATTGCCAAAGCTATATATCCATAGAGCCTTATTAATCCCTCCTCCATACCTTTGGGCAAACCCTCCACATCGCGAGTTTTAATACCGCCACATAAAACAGGATCGGAGTAAAATGCAATCTTACGGCCGATGAAATCTAAAAATCTTACGATCTCATCGTATTTACTCCCTTCACCAGATAAACTTTCCACAATGCCTAACAATTCTTGCTGTTCTTTTTCTGAAGCTGTGGAAACTGAACGCACGATATTTTCACTGATTTCAATTTCTGCCCCGCCCGTATCCCGTAGCTTTCTTAACAGCTCCATAACTCGAGAACCAGATATATTTTCTCGTTCATTTAGAAGTTCGTTTGGCGAGCTTAGTGCGTCATTACCAACGGAATATGGCCTAGAGGCTCCACGATGTAGTTGGCCGTGGAGATGAATCGCTCTAGCTCGAACGGACAGAGCTCGGTTCAAACAATTCCAGCTACAGCTTTGAACTGCTCTCACCGTAACTGGCCTCATGATTCTATACCGATTCCGCATCCAAAAGCTGTAAGGGCAGCGGATCCAATGGCATTAAAGTCGAGGTGTTGAAAGAACAACCGGTCCCAGCCGTATCCCAGCATGACACTGAAGCATAACAGCCCTTTCACTGCTTGTTTATAAATCAGATAAATATACAGGGGGTTTGTCAAAAAAGGTAATGATCTAAGCTATTAATTAGAAACCTAAAATTAGCATCTAAATAGAATATTTAAGCCAAGGAACCAAGAGGATCCCAACGAGGAAGCGTGTTGAACTTCTTGCTCTTGAGGATGTCAACATACTCCTTGTCAACATATTTCGGAGCAGTTACCACTTGGTAAACGTACTCGTTGAACCAATCATCAGACATGACCCAGTAGCCCTTATGACCGGTAGAGTCTCCCCACGAGTTTTCAACTCTCCATTTAGTTGGCTTGTTGTCAACAATGTTGACAGCAGTCAGCACCATAGCATGGGTCATGAGAGACTCACCAGTTCTCAGTCGCTGGGCCTTATCGAGTCCGAGGTTAGTGTTGAATGCAAGCTCGTAATCCCATGCATTAGTGTCCATAATACCCTCCTTATTAGAAAACTTGAGAACGTCAGAACCGAAGAAGACAGGTTCGTTGTTCTTGATGGATTCGATTGCAGCTTGTTTCAACACATCAATTTCCGCATTGACATATTCAATACATTTGCCACCAACAACGTTACCGAGCCTGTCGACAGTATATAATTCTTTGTAAGAGTGACGAGGATCGTGGACCAACGAGAAATGCTCAGAGGCATCAAAACCGACGCTTTCCTTGTAGAGCTTCTTTGGAGTAGCCTTGACACTGTGGAATTTCTTGTCCTTGTCATAGTAATCCCAAACAATCTCTTCATCTGGTTTTGGTGGGTTGCCAAGAGAAATTGTGAGGATTCCATGTATTTCCTTCACAAGCTTCTCTTTCATTGAGTTAACGGATTCAACGCTATGTCCATCAGCAAGGGCCTTTCTCAAGATTAATGCATGTTCACGAAGCTTATGCACAACGACATAGTTCAGGGTTCTAGAGTTGGTGGCATTGAACGCATCAGGGAAAACGTTATGGGGGCACACACCGTACTTGTCAACCAGGTTGACAATCATATCCCATTGACCACCATCGGAAACTGGGTCAGCCAAAAGGGTCTGAATCAATCTAGAATCCAGGTCCTGATCAGATGTCTCGATAATCTGCTGGAGGAAGTAATTGGCTTTTTCCAGCTTGTCATAGAAAAACAGATACGATTGAGAAAATTGGAAATCCTCCAAATTGTACTTTTTCTGAACAAATGTTCGCATAACGTTAGTGGCAGCAAAAATCCAGCATCTACCGCTGGACTTTTGGTCAGTAACTGGCGAACCTTCGGTTTCTACCTTGTCGCTGAAAACATGAACACTATCTTTGATAACAGCGCTTCTTCTTTGCACAATCTGTTTGACATCTCCCTTGGTAAGCGCAGAGAGAGCTAACTGGTTCTTACGATCAGAAAGGAGCTCGTCCTCCCATGTGTTCAAGTTGTCAACCGACACTGGGTTCGTATCCGCCTTTTGGGATCCAACATCTGCCATGTATTGTTCCACCTTTTCCCCCAAATTATCTGCCTTGTTCTCAGACTTCTTCTCTTGAGTCGAGTTAGACTTGCTGTTGAAACTTCCCATATCTGTAGTCATGCTTTAATGGTTAGAACAAAAAGGGATCCGTCGGTGGCGGATATGACACATATTTATAGGCGCGCGATCGGCGAAGAGCCAAGTTTTACCCCGCAGAGAATCCCGGCTTTGAACGACCACATTCAAATAACAGGTTCCTTAGGCCGCTACTGAGCGGTCTAAAAGGTGTTCAAATTATTCCTTTATCTTTCTATTTTGGATTTTTCATCTTGCTGCTTTTAAAAAGAGTAGTACTAACATGTAATTTTAGGCAATTCAACTGCGACACGGCATTTTGCGTTGTTCCAAAGCGAGACAAACGTTGGCAGAGTAAACATTCTTAAAAACGCAATGTATTCCACTGAACAGATATACGGATGATTAAAATGTATCATTGTCATTTCGGACTGTCTGCCCAGCAGAAAGTCCTGGCCACGGAAGTTTTGGCCCCTATACGGCAGGCATTTCTTTTTCTCTCATTCGGCCTCCGAAATCCTTCGCCCTGGGCGGGGTCTGTCCCGGGACGACCTTTTATTTTGGGCTATGCCAATAAGCCAATTGACACGTTACGTTGGTACTGACTTTTACTTATTGTGAAGTGTTCGATTCATAAAGCTTAAGGATATTTCAGGTCAAAATGATTGAGTGTCGCATTGACACACGGCGACGCCAGTGTTACATTCATTATGGGATATAAGCTACTCCTATTACGTCCTCTGTCTTCTTAGTATCTCCTGCGGCATGTCTTCTGCATGGAGGTAAGCATTTGAGCATTATTCCAGCCCTGAGTCAGACGCATATAGAGAACGCACATTTGATCTTATCTCTATACCACGGTCAAGATTGAGGATGAAAAGGCACAGCAGCCAAATCTACGGAATAAAGGAGGCAAAAGTGATTCATATATTAATGCACAGAGTAATTACTTCGAAGCATTCTTCTTAAAGTTGGTAGACCGAGCCCTAATTCTAGGCTTGTTTTTTCTCTTACCCTTTCCACCGATTTTAAGACCAGGCACAGTATCGCCTGCCTTTGCACGGGTGCCTTCAATGATTTTGTCAATTTGCGCACGACCAGCCTTCCCTAATTTTGATTTGGCTCGTCCTAGTTTAGTTTTCTCTTCATTAGTAAGTCGGGCTTTTTTATTTGACTTTGACTTGAAAGTGTCCTTAGCATTTGTAGACTTGATATTCTTAGCTCGACTTATTCTCAAGGCACGCCCTTTTGGTCCTCCTAGCTTTTTTCCCTCAAGAAGTAATGCCTTAGGGATGGACATGGAATCTTTGAATTGGATGTATCCGAATCCTTTGCCGACATTTGTTTTCGAATCTCTAATGAGACGGACATATTCAATCTCACCGCAATCCCCGAAGTGTTGCCATAGTGGTTCTTCAGTAGCTTCAAAATCCAAGTTTCCTACAAAAATGGATCGTTTATGATCATGTTTTGCAGGATGTGCCACGCTATCAACCCGCAAATGGTGGCTCATGAAAACCGTAGCGTTCAGCTGTAAGGCCTTGTTTGCCGCAGTCTTATCCTCGAACACAACATAGGCGTTAACAGTATCTCTGTTCTCATGGAATTGGTGTTTGACAAACGCTGCTTTGCGTGGGAGCATTTCACTGAAAGCCACTGATCGGAACCTAATAGACTTTATCTTGCCATAGTCTGAAAACAGCCTTTTCAATGCCTTATAATCCGCCTTCTTTGTAATCACAGAATTACTCAAATTACCAACAAACACGGTTCGTTGAGCTTTCTCAACTTCGTCCTCGTTTGGAATTATGCTTGGTTCAGACTTCTTTAGCTCTTTCTCTTCTTCTTCTTCTTCTTCTTCCTCCTCGTTCTCTTCTTTTTCATCCTCATTTTCACTCTCCGCGGATTCTTCCTCTTGCTCTTCCGTGACCTCGACTTTCTGTTTCTTAGATTTAGTATCATCCACCTGCTGGCTTAATTTTTCAAAGTAACGGCTCTCGACATCAGGATCATCCTCTTGGGCCCTCTTATGCTTCTTCTTTTCAGACTTTCGTTCATTGACAGACTCTAGCAATTTTTCAACATCTTCCTCTTCGTCGTCGAACCCTTCGTTATCACTGATTTCGGAAATTTCATCGTCATCTTTCTCCTCCGAGATTTCTTCTTTCTCACGGTGAGCCTTCTGAGATCCTGCTTCCCGTACAGGACGAGAAACCGGACCAGAGCTGGACGAGAATAGCGAATCCAGCTTCTTGTCCACTTTGGTGTCTTTCAAGTTAGAAAATAAACTGCCTTCCCCCATCTCTTATCTCTCATATAAGTATCGGGCTTTTTGTTCTACACCCTCCCAGAAAATTTAATTTTCTCTCAACCAGGCACGGCTGAATTTCACAGACAAAATGGGTGAGCCGCGTGGGGATCCTTTACTTGAAATACAAATGCTACCTGTTTTTTTTTTTTTTTTATGTACCTGGCTACAAACCTGGGGGGCCTTAAGACAGTGACTTGTCTGGAGACTTTTATTATTTTTTAGTAATAGACACTGGCAACAGTGTAGTAGCGAACTATGGATACTCTATCATTATATATGGTATCCTGTGCTGGTATCGGTTATATTATAACGTTTTGAATAGATCCTCTTTATCAAATACACACCCTCACTAACAAAACATGGTCCCATTTGTATACCTGATTTTAGGTCGATTGAGCATTTAGTAAAGAAGTTTAGACGAAATCTATTCATCCAGGGTTAGGGTAGGTATAAAATGAAACCGACGGATTTCGACGGGGTGTTGGCCAAAGACGGGCATATAAAAGGATCCAAAGGAGCAACAGAACTGGTAAGAGAGCGTTGCAATGGACAATATTTATGAGAGAGCTCTTGAATCGGTCAAGGCGATTCGAACAAAGATACCAGAATCACTTTCAAAGCCCAAGGTGGCCATTATTTGCGGCACCGGTTTGGGTGGCCTCGCAGATGTCTTATGGGAGGAATCCAAGGTAGTTATTCCATATTCGGAGATCCCTCATTTCAAGCAATCTACAGGTAAGTGCTGATATCATTTGGAGGGTTAATCCTTGGACGTCAGGCAATTTTTCTCTCAGGATCATAGTAAAAGATGTCCATCTGATCACCAAACGAACGAAGCTCAATGTTGCTTTGACAGTATAACTCGGTTAAAGTGCAAGTTTTCTAAACTATTGTGTGATCTATTTGGTCATGTTTCGTCTGTCTGAGCCCTTTACACCGATGACTAAAGTACGCTGCCTGAGTCTGGATATTCCTCTGTTTTAATTACGTCTCATGAGGTGATACTGACCTTTTATTGTAGTTGTTGGACACGCAGGCAAACTTATATTCGGATTTATTGGGGAAAATAAAGTTCCTGTCGTTTGCATGTCAGGAAGATTGCATTCCTATGAAGGATGGGATATTAAAGACACTGTGTTCCCTGTCAGAGTGTTTACACTACTGGAAGCAGAAATCCTCATGGCAACAAATGCCGCTGGAGGATTGAATTCAGATTTCAAGGTCGGTGATCTCATGCTAATTAACGATCACATCAACTTCCCTGGGTTAGGAGGTCTACATCCTTTGAAAGGACCTAATGACGAACGTTTTGGAGAGCGGTTTGTGGCAATGAGCGATGCATATGACGAAGACCTGAGGAGAGGCTTTTTGGATACAGCAGAAGCATTAGGAATCAAGCGACCAATTTATGAAGGGAGCTATGCCTTTGTTAGCGGGCCGACGTTTGAATCTCGTGGTGAAGCTCGGTTCTTGAAAGCAATTGGAGCCGACTCTGTTGGCATGAGTACAATTCCTGAATGTATTACCGCCCGCCATGGTGGTATGAGGGTTCTGGCCCTGAGTCTTATCACCAACAATGTTGTTATGGAGAAACCACGACCTAGCAGGTCTAAGGATGACGGAACGTCCTTAGGAGATGGGAAAGCTAATCATGAGGAAGTCATTGAGGCAGGAGCTCAGGCAGCAGCTGATCTTCAAAAAATTGTAGAAAACTTCCTTGGTAGATTGTGATCTATAGACGCTCTATATATATATTTCTTATCAATTTGTTAGACTGCTCTCTTGCACAAACACTCCATCGCAGATAAACAGGTATTGCAAGAAAACCAATTATCTGTGTCAGTGAATGTGCTATTTGCATAGTGTCTTTTCGTAATGCTAGTCAGAAGGTGGCGCTAATTGTGGCTGGGTTAAGATCGGCTTGCCGGTGCCTAGCGCGGCTAAATCTTAGGGTGCCGCTTGGGGTATAGGTTATTTACATTAGCACATTCCCTGATACTGTATCAATACGAGAATATAATGGAACATCGAGTTACGGTTAATGGCTCTGAACGTGTTCTGAAAGTGAGAAGAGGGCGTCTAGAGGATGTCCCTCATTTGGTACAAAATACGCTGTCGGAAGCCAAAGAATCGGAAGATGCTGAGATTGATATCAAAAAGCTAGAACAGGGCATCAGAATTCCATTAGCGGACCCCAGCATCGCAATGTATTGGGTTTTAGTAGACGAGGATGATGTTCCTGTGGGGAATGTGTCTGTGACTAAGGAATGGTCAGATTGGAATGCTGGGTATTATTGGTGGATCCAAACAATCTTTATCCGTCAGGAGTACAGGGGCCAAGGGTGTGTCAAAGTGCTTGTGTCGGTTCTTGAGAAGGAGATGAAAGTTCAAGGGGGTCTCGAATTACGTCTTTATGTCCATAGAGACAACAAGCGTGCTCGACGTGCCTACGAAAAAGTGAACTTTGAACTTTCGCGTTATGAAATGATGGCCCTGAATCCAAGCGATTCTTAACGGTAATGTATATGATCATGTTATAATTATATATAGAAGCTTCTTTAAAAGGAGTCTAGAATTCTGAGTCCTTCCTGCTCTCTCATTTCTCATGCGTTAGACAGCTTGTTAGATTGACGGCGTCGATGATTTTTTGCTGTTTGTAACCGTTTTCCTCTAAACCTCATGTAAAGAAAAAATATTGTTTGTTCTCACTGCTCGTCTCATGTGTGTTGTCTGTTCTTGAACATGTCTGTGACAAGCATCTACGGAAGTCAAATTGGCTGCTGTTTTAGACTTCGCATTAAGCTAGTTGAGGGAACTAACGATAGCAGACGCGTCCTTGTAGGACCGAGACACGATTAGTCGGACTATCAACCTTATATAGTAGATGATCATAATAGCACTGTTATATTATATATAGTATAATTACTCCTCGACGACACCAGCAGACTCCCATTCACCATCGAGGTTTTCCTTCCACAACGTAACTTTATTATCACCACCACTGACAGCAAGGACATTACCAGACAACGACCAGCTGACTCTCCAAACAACATCAGGGAATTTGTCAGCCTTGAGAAGCTTCTTTTTCCATGGCTCATTTCCTTCCTGAGTCCAGATAATAACAGTTTTATCTTGCGAGGCCGATGCGATGTACGACTTTGATAGAACAGAAGGCGACCAAGCGACATCACGAACCCAATCCGTATGACCCTCTAAACTAGTCTCCTTGACATAAGTTTTGGATTCGTTGTCGTATTTCCAAATGTTCACCTTGTTATCGCAGCCGCCGGTGACAATACGTCGCGGCTGTTCTTGGTTGGCAGTTTGACCCTGCGACTGAACCAAAGAGCCCGTCACTGAAGATGGCGCCCAAGAGGCTGAATTGACACCCATGGAATGTGCTGGGAACAGAATGTGTTCTGGCTTACCCTCATCTTTATATTCAACAACGGAAACTTTACCATCTGATGAAGCACATAGAAGCAAAGCACCATACTCCTGAGGTGCCCATTGAACCGAGTTAATTGATCCTGTGTGGACCGAGTGTTGGGCAATGTTGCTCCATTGTCCATTCTCTTCCCGCCAGATGAAGGCTTTACCATCATATGATGCTGAGGCCAGGATCACACCAAATTTAGGATGTGCCCAGCTCACTTGCCAAACCGGTCCGTCGTGTCTACAAACCTTAGTTAGCTAATCCCACTTTGAGTTTCCCTTGAGCCAAGATGAATGAACCTTGAACAGATTCCGCTAGTTATGTCCTGATCTTTGCCTCGCCAATTCTACTCTCGTAGTCCACCTGAATAGAGTTTCATTTCTACTTTATCACACACTCATACCTTTGCTCTCCATTAACATTCCACTTGGAGCAAGTGTCGGGCAAATTTTTTAATGGCGGATCATAACAGTGTCAGTGAAGACTCTGGAATGGTTTCATCCAATATACGAATTAGTCGAAAGGGTGTGCTTTGATACTAGCACAGATCATGGCTGTCAGGGATAAACAGAATAGACTTACCCTCGTAGAGTCTCGACAAGTCGCTGGTTTTCACCATCGATCTCAAAGATCTTAATTGTCTTGTCGGACGAACAGGTTGCTAGTCGCTTGCCGTAATAATCTAGCACAGCGTCATGCTAAAGAATAGTCAGAATCTCGCTTCTACAATTTGAAACCTTCCAGGACATACTATCAAGTCGTTATGGGCGTTTCCAATAGCCACCTACGTCAATTAGCAACGGCACATCGAAATAACATCTAATCGCCTCTTTCACTTACCATTTTCGATGCTTTGTGCTGTTTGGATTGTAACCTCACCACAACACCGATGTTTAATGGTTGTTTGTGACGCGTGTCAGATCTTCGGTTCGCCGGCCCCGGAATCCCGCCTGCGGGCTTAAACGGAATTAACCCACGCCTTGCCAACGATTGAAAAGAAGCAAACGGGAGAATGAATGGGGTCAATACATGAGTCTGATTGTATTGATATCTTATCGAATGCTATTCGTAAAAATGGTCCGGGTGCTGTGAGCTTGGATTCAAAGAGAGGATAGCACGAGTACTGTTTATCGTTGTGAGCAACACAAAAACTCGTGAATACTTACTCTCACAGCCCGTTGGTAGCCAAAATGTTTACCCTTTCTTTCTAAGAGATGTCAAAACCTATGTTTGTACACAATTGACTCGACGATGCTCGTTGACTTCACAGTTCTGTGGGGCACAGGTTTGGGAGGTTTGGTGAAGCAACAGCATCACACAATCTCATGGCCTCGAGCAGTGTGAATGAGCATTTAGAGGGCCTGCCTGAGGCTGTTTTAACTCGATTATACCAATCGCCAGCCACATGTCTGGCAATTTTCCGGCTCTTGCCTACGATGGCCAAAACATTGGTCATGTCCATGGTTTTCATGGACACTCCGACTAAAATAGCAGATGTTGATCTGTGGATAAAGCCCGGTTCGCGAAAGCTGCAAGCAGAAGCGATCAAGAAACTAAAAGGACTGCATTTAATTAAAGAGAGATACCAAAGTCAAACACTGGTTCTGAGTCAAACATTCCGAAAGTCGTTCAAAAATGCCCTGACTGCCGGCGGCGATGATGCCGGTCATTCGTTTGGTATTCCTTGTGACACAGAGGATAAGCATAAAGTGGATATCAAGTTTTTGGACCAACATGCTACTGAAAAGTGGGAGAGTATATTGCATTTTATGGTGGGTACGCCATCAGCAGCGGTACCTAATGAGGGAGTTTTGTCGTTACTCCAACATAGTGGACTGATGGAGGGATCTTATGACGGAGGCATGGTTATCACAAATTCAGGATTTCAGTTCTTGTTGCAGGACGTAAATGCACAAATTTGGACTCTGCTAATTCAGTATCTCAACATGGCTTCGAACCTTCAGATGGACCCTGTAGACGTGTTAAACTTCATCTTCATGCTGGGTTCGCTTGAGCTGGGCCGTGATTACTCTCTTTCTGCTCTTAGCGCTACGCAGGTCAAAATGCTGGAGGATTTGCGCGATTACGGATTAGTCTACCAACGAAAGTCTTCTTCTCGTCGATTTTATCCAACGAGATTGGCCACCACTTTAACTTCCGACACAGGCGCACGCAGGTCCGCCTCTGCAGCTATGGATGAGGCTATTAGCCAAACGAATGCTTCAAGTCATGTTCTCGGCGGCGGCACTTCTGGAAGCGGTTTCATAATCCTTGAGACCAACTATAGGCTTTATGCCTACACAGACTCCCCGCTGCAAATTTCAGTGCTCAATCTCTTTGTTCATCTCAAAACTAGGTTTCCCAACATGGTATCTGGACACATCACCAGAGAATCTGTGCGAAGGGCTCTTCGAAATGGCATTCATGCCGATCAAATCATTACCTACCTCACAGTGCATGCACACTCACAAATGAAGAAACAGGATCCGATTCTACCACCAACAGTTGTAGACCAAATTCGCTTGTGGCAGCTGGAAATGGATCGGCTCAAGGCAACGGATGGATACCTGTTCAAAGACTTTAAGAACTCTCAAGAATACCAATTGGTCATCACCTATGCTGAACAACTTGGCGTTATGGAATGGCAGAGTCCGACTAAAAAGTGGTTTTTTGTCAACGCAGAAGGGGGTCCCCAAATTGTCGATTATGTAAATAGAAAACTTAGAAACTAATGTTCATATATATTTAATGGTAAATATTGCAGTGTTCTTGGGCTCTCTGCTACGCATTTAAAAGGTGTGTTTATGATATAATATCACACTCTCAGATATATCAGCATTCCGCTAATTTAGAGCTACGCTTGTTCAGCGGCCCCGACCTGCAGAATGCCACTACATATTCATAAATATCATTAGTACGTGAACGGGCTACATGTATAAATTCGGAGCAGGGTTTTCATCAGGGTGGCCAAGATGAGGGCCAAAAGGGCGATGTAAATGGTTTGCAATGTTCTGGCCATTGTTGTCGTTGTTGTTGTTTCTTTGTCGATTTCGCTCTAAGCGCTGCTGTTGTTGCCTGCGTTGTCGGTACCATAGAAGAATAAAAACAAGACCGAATGCTGCTAACGCGATAAAGCTGACAAGAAGTCCTTCTTCGTCCAATTCTTCATTCGAAGAAAGAAAATCATCATCGAGCTCCCCAATGGCTTCAAACTCCATTTCGCTCCATTTTTTCCAGAATGTTTCCCAGTATTCTCTAAGAGTCCGTTTCGGTTGTTTCTCCCGAATTATACCCTGAATCTTACCTCCCGTTAGCGAGTTCCAATAACTCTTGATGTACAGTTGGATGAGTGAGAGCTTTACTGGGAGGAATGCTTCAGGGCCAGTGGTTAATGCAAGGTCATAATACCTTTTCGCCAAATGGTAATCCTTGGCGACCCCTATTCCTTGTTCATGCATCCATCCAAGGTTCCAGCGTGCAATGCCTAAGCCATTAGGTCCTTCAGCAGCTGCATTATAACATGCTGCAGCCTTTTCTGGATCTGGTTCAGTTCCTATTCCTTCAAGATAGTAATCTCCCATGCGCACCGCAGCATCGAGGTTAAACTGCTTAGATGATCGGGTCCAATATACTAACGCAGTCCGAGATGCATTATAATTTTGATGGAAGTCGTTTGATAGCTTAATAACCCCAGAGTGGTCATCTAACAAAAATGCGACATTCATTTGCGCAGATTCAAACCCTTGCTCTGCACCTATTAAGAAACCCAACAGAGCGGATTCTACATCTCCATCCCGATAGGTTTGTTGTGCCCACTTCAATGGACTGGTGCGAATGTCCACTCTTTCAGCAACGCGCTTGAAATGGACATTACTCTCTTCAAACGCATGCTTGTCCGCATAATACTCACCTAGATGGTACCACGCCTCTAAGCTACCAGAACCCGCAGCTAGTTTCATATATTCGTGAGCTTGTGCGATCTGCCCTTTCTGTGACAAAACTTTTGCCATGTTTAACTGGGCATGTGACAATCTTTTTTCTGCAGCGCTTTTGAATAACTTAGTTGCCTGTTCTTCATCTTTCTCAACCCCACCAATACCAAGCAAATGCAATAAACCAAGTCCATTTTCCGAGACTCGGTCCTGAAGACGAATACCTCGTTTGAACCAGATAGCCGCTGCTTCCGCATCCTTTCTCGGTGCTCCTTCGCCACGTAGATATCGTTGTCCAAGGATGCCAGCGCATGATCCTCCTATTTTGACAGAATTTAAATCCATTTGGGTTACCGCAGGTTTATGTGTCCCAGTGGGTGTCCAAATATGGGACGCACATTTCATTGCGTATTCAAACGACAGATTATAATCTGGTTCGAAGTAACGACCACCATCATAATACAACAAGGCAAGTGCATAATGGGC
Source organism: Blastobotrys persicus (assembly GCA_030585065.1). Lineage (NCBI taxonomy): Eukaryota > Fungi > Ascomycota > Dipodascomycetes > Dipodascales > Trichomonascaceae > Blastobotrys > Blastobotrys persicus. Next base: position 31,478 of record JAJMBO010000070.1, read on the forward strand.
CGTGATACTATCACTTTCATCAGCCATGTAATGGAAGTATTCCAAAGCTTGCTCAATCGTGTTCACCCCATTCGGGAACTTCTTTTCCCGTGCAGCCTGGCCAGAACTAATTTCACTGGATCCTTCTCCAAACAAGCCGCCCTGAAGTTCATCAGGGATCACCCACGAGTTCCGACTCAAATGGACTGTACCACCATACTCAGGGCCCGGCCCATCAAGGAAGTATTCAATTGCGTCCCTAGCAACGTCACGATATAGCGCATTTGCCTTTTGGTGATTGATGGACGTGCCAATTCCGGCAACATATCTAAACGCAAGTGCCATCTTAGCTCTAATATCACCACCTTCTGCAGCAAATGTATAATACAATGTAGCCATGGTTTGGTCAACTGGAACAGCTCCAAACATTCCTGTCGAGTGCGCCAAACCAACCATGAACTGCGCACTAGAATTCCCAGTCGTGTCTGCTAATGACTTATACAGTTCCACAGCTTTGGGGAAATTCCGTGGGTATGAAAAATTACCAAAAAAATTCATATCTGCTAACAAATACAATGCATCTTGTGATCCTAGTTCCATGCTCTGTTCAAGGAGATCACATGCCTCTTCCAATTTTTGCTGTCTCTCCGGATTAGCGTGGTGTCGTTCTCTTTCTTCTGGGCTCAAACCGCTCGTGCCATTGAGTAAACCCTTTAGATCAATCCAATTATGAACCTTTTCCGACAAAAAATCAAGTATTCGTGCGGGTCCGGAAGGCATATGAGAATGTTCATGCTTTCGTCGATATCGTGCCGAGGTGTCTGGGGGTAGAGAATGCAATATTGATAAGGCATTGGCATAAAATGCTTCAGCTCTGTCCACCTGTAGAACCTCCTGAGAGGACTCACAGATTGCACCGAGCGCTAAAAATAACACAACGCATAGTTGAGTTAATATAGCAGCCCCTTTCATGATAAGATATGGTGACGTGGAAACTACCTTTGGGAAAAGGAACTAGTTTCGATCCCTGAGTGTTGGGACAGAAATTCTCCCCCCACAGTCTAACCCGGCAGCACCACCGACTGAGATTCCTCACCAAACGTGACGAATTGTGACTATTGTGACTATTTTAAGAGGTTTGTAACAATAATCACAGCTTAATTCAAATCCCTTTATGAAATATCCTTGTATCGAGGTCTTCTGCCCCTGTAGGGAAGATGCAGATAATACGTCGACAAATGTGCCGAGGACGATATGGAACAAGTCCTCGTGTCATCCACTGGAATGGCTATATTTCTGCGATTACTGTCAAGCTCTAAGGTGTCCGATGTGCGTACAAGAGGAGATTATATGTCGCTATTGCCCAAATTGCTTGTTTGAAGTGACGTCACAGACAGCCAAAGCAGAAGAAAACTCTTGTGCACGCAATTGTTTTGATTGCCCTCTGTGCCATTCGAGCATGCGTGTGGTTAGCAGAGAACGAGAGCATGAGGATGATTCCCCCACATATGAACTAGTGTGCAATCACTGCGAGTGGAGAACCAGTGAAAATAACATGATATTCGCACGTCATCCGTCTCTAGTAGCTCAGATTGCTGAATTGGAGGCTCCCATAAAGGCTCGGTTTAGGGAACTACAAAAGTACAACAAACAATCCGTTGTGGACCAGCTTGCCACAGATGATAACTCTACTTTTAACAAGATAATAGACAAAAAGAAGCGGGCAAAAACCCCTCTGCAAGTACAAACGCAAGAATTGGATTCAGATGAACAAGACGAAGAACCGTTGATCCCTCATAGGAGGCAACTACGTGCTAAGAGAGCTAAGCGCTGCATGAGCTGCCGTCAGATACTCATCCGGCCAGATTCAAAACCAACGTCTATAGGCTTCAAAATTCGCCAACTAGCAATGAACCATCTGCCATCGTTAACTGTAATGCCGCATTCTACAGGAGACTATCCCTCCGGTCTAACTAGTGATATATTATATACATTTCGGCTGACCATATCCAACAGAATCACGGCTCCAATCAAAGTCACTCTCGCCACGTTACCAATGGATTCCGAAAATCATCCACACAAAGTCACAATTATAACTCCGACATTAGATATTGGTCCAGCTCCCGAACTGTGGGATGAAACTTCCTTAGTTAGAGGCGTCCCTGCGAATGCTATTATCCGAGAGACAAGTATCACCAAGAAGGTTTTTATGGAGGGAGATCGAGAAGCAGGCACAGGCGGTGTGCACGAACGAGGGAAGAACTGGGCTACCGTTTTGATGGAAATTGTGCCCTCAGCTTCTGTTCCTGAAGTTGCTATCCCATTATTCCTGAGTTATTCTGCTGAAAATGTCAACATCGGTTTTTGGACAATGATGCGACTGGGTCAAACTGAAGACAAGCAAGATCAGGCATAAGGTAACGTCCATTCTATTACTTTTCTGGGTGTACTGCAATTGATGAATGTCTATGCATCTAATCACCACATGAATAGAGACGGTTTTGATTAAAAGTCTAATTTCAAGTCCTTTTTAATCTTTTCGAGATCGGATTCTTCTACAATGTTGGACGTGGTAGACGCTTGATCCCGCAAACCAGCTTGCCGTTCCTGACGTTCCTGGTCAGATCTCCAAATAGCCTCACGCGTAAACACTCTCAAATACTCGGTACAGCATTTCAACGCTTCACCAGATATTCGCGTGTCTTTACGTGTAAATGACGCGTCTTTGAATATTTTATGGATTGCTTCCTCGGAAAAGGTAACACTACCGCTCATGTCGAGGTGTTCATGAAGAGTTGTCCCAAAATCCTGTTTTCTCCCGACAGGAATTACCCAACGTCTGAAAAAAGAATACTAGGCGATTGCTTATATTATTATCTATATATGCCTATATACGCCAAATATGTACTCTATTCCGCATGCTGTGCCTTAAATGGTTGAGTGGTTGTGGACATCAAGTTCTTCTACCCTTTGGTTTGGCGAGATCGCAACAACAGGTAAATCGGTGGTGAATCTCGAAGCGCATGGTGTAGAAACATCCATGCTATACTTCTAATTAGGAAATTTGTGCGGCTAATCTCCTTCGTCATAATTTTCTTTTTTAATCTTTGGCGAGCTAGTTCTTCTCGTAGTCGATAAATTAGTGTTTCTGGAAGCAGTTCCTATGCTTGGACGTACTGATCTCCGTGAGGCCTTTGGAGAGGAAGTTGCAGTACTATGTCTGTGAGTGGAGGTTGATTTTGGCGAAGCTGTCTGAGTATGTGGTGTCTTATGCGTAAGTGGCTTGGGCGATGCTCCAGTTGCGAGCGAAGTAGGTTTCGGACTGGCTTTCACTGAAGATTTGTTCTTCGCAGATGGGGTCTCAGATGATGTTGTTTTTGGACTCGCTTTGGACTCTAGGTCGGATTGTGATCTTGACGCTCGCAATTGGGGGCCGTTTTCGCGAAGCATTCGGGGCTGGTTGATGGCTGAACGGTTTTCACGATACTTCTTCCACTGTTGCATAGTGTTTAGGGCCTTTTGCCAGTTTGTATTGGCATCCAGCAATTGATCCTTTAATCTTTGAATCTCATTCTCCTTCTCTTTTAATTCGGCAATAGAGACGTAATTAGGTGAATGAAGCGCCTGGGTTATGTACTGTATGCAGTCAGAAACTTCCTCATTGAGTTCTTGGGTGGTCTGACAGCGAATTAGCACTTCTGTGGCATCTCTAGGGTTCTCATTGTAGGATGACGTCCGCTCGGATATAATTGCAGATTGGTTTTCGTCGGTCACAGATGAAATGGAGTCTCGGATTTGGTGTAACATTACTAGCAACGCATTGTTTTCACCAACCAGGGCATTATTCATAGCGGACAACTCTGAAGAAACGGCCACAGAGGTCTCCGCTTCACTGTCATGCAAATTTAACGCAGTGGTAGAGTAGGAATTGAATGATTTAGACAATGTCCCCGATACACCCGTCAAGGTTTTTGTTCGTCTGGAAGTGTCTTGCAGCCGTTCCTTGAGTTTGGCGATTTGAATGTCTCTTCGACGTAATTCATTGGCAAACTGTTGTCTAATCTTTTTTATCAGCGACTGCAAACGTCCAGTTAATTCCTTTTGTTGTTCTATTGCTCTTCGTAAGCCGTCCGCTGTGTTCTGTAATGTAGAGTTTTCATGTTCCAACGAAGTAACCTGCTTTTCCAGCGTCGAGCACTTAGACTTTAATCTTTCGCTTCGAGTATTTTCTTCTTCTTGTTGGCGCTTGAAACCCTTGACCAATTGAGCATTGGCCTCATTCGCCTTGGAATCATCCTCAATAGTTTTCAGTAACGCGTAGATGACATTAATTGTTCTTGTATCTCGTTCTTCGTCTTCTTCTGTGCGCCCAAACTCTAAACGTTCATCATCCCCAATATACCCTTTAGCCACAAGAACATTGTTAACGTACGATGCAGCAGACCGTAGGTCCCCCGAGTGTGACACTCCTGTCATCAATCCTCAGACGTTTGTTGTTGCGAACCACCAACGCGTGCTACTCCCAAAAGGCTTTCAGGGGTAACGGCCATGGACATCTTGGAAGACTCTACAGCATGAGGGTTTATCGATAGTGGCCGGGACAACCAATATTGTTTATTTTATTCATTTAATTCTCTTCTTGTATTGCTTTATTTTAGTTTTGATATATCTAAATCGGATCTGTACACCCCAGAATGATATAGCTCCAAGAGCAGTAGCACTCCACTCATTCTCCACTATATAAGAGTAAATGAATTAATACAAGAATTCGCACATGTATACATGTAGAGATACATATATATATATATATATGTACCCAGTCACAATGTATACTATGTAGTGGTAATCTATAATGCAATATACCTAATGCCGTTTAAATGTCAGTCATGTACTTCTACTAGAAACGAACAATTTGGAAAATATTCAGATACTACAAACTCTTCCGTAAAACAGAAGTACAAATGAAAAGAAAACAAGGATAACAAACCCGGAGCTTATCAACGCCGCAGGTCTAGCGGAACGGAAAGGTTCACCGAGAACTAAAGCTGGAAGATCTGAACCGCGCCTACATCACCAAACGGATGCTTCGGAACGGAGAAATCTAGGGTTTGGATCAAATTATAGTAGAATGCAGGGAAAGAACGATAGTTACCCCGGACGGTCGCCCCTCTTTTGTTGGTGAAGATGCGGGGGACCCTCGGAAAAGGCTTCCGAGTTACAACAGCCGAGGTATTAGATAGATATATATATAGCGTAGCTTTGCACTAGCCTCAGAGTGGACATAAGCAACCAGAGATCAAATATAATAATGCCTTCAAACAAAGTGTATGTGGTTGGTGTTGGTATGACGGAGTTTATCAAGCCACGGGGCTTGGTCCCATACGAAGATATGGGTCTAGAGGCAGCAGTCAAGGCTCTACTTGACGCGGGCCTTACTTATGATGAAGTGCAATATGCTGTGGCCGCATTCTGTTTTGGCGACTCTTGCTCTGGGCAGCGAACGCTCTACCAGCTTGGTATGACTGGCATTCCAATCATGAATGTCAATAACAACTGTTCTACTGGATCCACAGCCATTTACAACGCGAGAACATTGATTTCCTCCGGCGCCTATGACTGTGTCTTGTGCGTTGGCTTTGAAAAGATGGAGAGAGGCTCTTTGAGCCCTAAGTGGGCTGACCGATCTGACCCTATCAGCCAGCTCGGAAGAATGATGCGGGAAACCCGTGAGCCCACAAAGGGACCAGTCCCATGTCAGCTCTTCTCCAATGCAGGCATCGAGTACTGTGACAAGACCGGTGGATCTTACGACTCCATGGCTAGAATAGCAGAGTGCAATCATAGACACTCCGCCAAGAACCCTTACTCTCAGTTTAAGGATGTCTACACTCTTGAAGAGATCAAGAACTCTCCATCCATCCACGGCCCTGTGACAAAGCTGCAATGCTGCCCAACTTCCGACGGTGCCGCATCTGCTGTCTTGGTCTCTGAAAAGTTCTTGGAAAACCATCCACACTTGAAGAGCCAGGCAATTGAAATTGCTGCTCAGACAATGTTGACAGACACCGTCAAGACCTTCAGCCGATCGTCCATTGATTTGGTCGGATATGACATGACTGAGAAGGCAACCAATCTTACATTTGAGGCAGCTGGCATCTCTCGAGATGATGTCCAAGTGGTTGAAGTTCACGACTGCTTTGCACCAAATGAGTTGGTTGTCATTGATGCCCTAGGCTTGTGTGAAAAGGGAAAGGCTTGCGAATTTGTCGACAAGGGCAACAACACCTACGGAGGCAAGTATGTGATCAACCCTTCAGGAGGTCTTATAAGTAAGGGCCATCCATTGGGTGCCACTGGGTTGGCCCAGTGTGCGGAGCTTGTTTGGCACTTGAGAGGGTGGGCCACCAACAGAAGCGTTCCAAACACTAGATATTGTCTTCAACACAACCTGGGACTCGGAGGTGCGGTTGTAATTGGTATTTACAAACGTGCCGACGGAAAAACAGCTGAACAGGCACCCAAGGATTCAAACGATGGACGATCCAGACTTGGCTACAATCCAGCTATTGAGGCCCATCCAATCACCAAGGAGATGCTACGCAAGGTTCAGGCTAAGGACCACCATGACTACATGTTCAAGGGGTCTAGTATGTTCAAGGATGCCCAACTTTAGAGAATATAACTGCATTTATATTAAAGAGAATTTTTTTAAGATATATTCGAAGAGTGAAAAACATGTCACCGACTAGCGTGTCGACGGAGGGATTAAAAAAAAAAAAAAAAAAAAAAGCAGGGGAAAATATAACTAAAAAAATAATAGTTTCTATTTACATGTTATTTATCAAGCTGAGGGCTTGTATTTGTGGAAGGTTGTTGTGACTGCTGTGATTGCTGTAGATGTTCAGGAATGAAAGGAGAATAGCCCTGGGGATTCATTGATGGCGACAAAACAACAGCTTGTGCCGCAGTGGGACCCAAAGCGGCTACAAGCGGTGTTGTAGGGGGCGGGGCCGCACTTTGTGGTGGTTGTTGCATTTGTAACTGCTGTTGCTGGAGGGTGTATTGGACTTGAGAGCTTTCAGAGAGTAGAACGTTATAGGACGAGTATTCAACCAATGCAGGTATTTCTTTCGTTAGACGCGTCAATAAGGTAAGGTTGGGCCTGACATCATTCAGTGCGGGGAGATCATTCATTGCAGATTTGGTCGATGCAAGAATTGCAATGACTGCCCTTAGGAATGAGTTCACTTCATCCCAGAACTTTCGCCGTTCAATTTGGCCAGTTTCTTTGATGGAATCCATTCGCTGCTTTAGCCGACGAGTTATTTCCACCCCAGTGACGCAAGTGCTAGTAAGGTCACGGACTTTGCTAGCAACGGCTGGACTTGGTCCCGGCGCTTTGGAATTGGCGGTCTGCTGTACCGAGGCATCTGCACTTTTGGAAATTGCTTCGGTGAGCTGACCAAGGACTGATTTGGCAGCATTACAGGCCGCAAATATTCGCTCATATAGAGTATCATCCGCCGCTGAAAGATTTTCTCCGCTGCGCAATGCTTCGTTGATGGTATTGTTTGACAATGCAGTTCGAGAAGGCTGTTGCCGTGGTACGGTTCGATTGGGATAAATGTTATGCCAAGCATTGTAGAGCTCGTTAAACGATTGAAAAGTGACCATGATTAATGATCGCACAAATTTGATGTCCATATATGAGGTCAACTTTTCGACGTTGGCCTTGAAGAAGGCCGCTAGATTTCGAAATGCCGCCAGGCATTGGATTGATGCTTCAAGCACAGCGTTGACAGCATCACTAGTCATTTCTCCAGGGCCGTTCTCAGCTGATTCCAAGGCCGAGACCAACGAAGGGAAAGTGGTTTTCGAGTTGTTTAGTAGGGTTAGTAACTTTGTAGACAGGTTTTTGTCATCACAAAAGGCGCTACACCTGCGCATGATAGAAAGCAATTCCCCAAGAGAATACAATATTCGTCGACAGGCGTCCACAACTTTTTCGTTCATGCCGCAATAGGAGTTTGGCTTCATTTCTTCTGTCAATGTTGACAGCCTTCTAAAATACGCTCCTGAAAGTGACTCTAAAACCGGAGAGCTGGATAACGAGCCAAACCGGCTTCTCGGCGGCTTCACGGAGCGTGAAGATTTTGTCGTTGTCATTGCGTCATTCTCGCTATCACTGCGACTGCTATCGTGCGAGAGGTTTCGTGTGTGCTTGGATATCTCAGCTGCGGCACCAAAGCCTCCTCCAGTTGGAGTCGGCTGTTGCTGTTGCTGGTCTTCACGAGGTTTTTTGATCACAAACCCCATCCGCTTTGCCGCTCGAGACGACGCCAGACTCTCACTCATGCTGCGATTTCGCTCTGTCAGGTCCTCAGGTGGGGGCGTCTCTGCATATTGTGGCGAACTGGTGGTGGGTTGAGGTGCTTCCGAGAATGAACGTGTCAGCGTTGGGGGCGGTTGACGTCTAAAGCCTGGTGGCGGCTGCTGAAGAACAAAGTTTTTGTTTAAGTTTCTATTATCATGTAATGCTGTAGTCGTGGCCAGCTTTTGAACGCTTTGTGCTTCTATCTTCGAGTTCAAGGTGGCGCGATTCTGTACAATGTACTCCTTCAACGAATCAATCCAGTCGATCTGATCTTCTGCGCTCACCTTGGCGTTCACAAGCTTCTGCGGTGGCATGCTAAATGGGTTATTCTCAACCTCCAAGATCTGGAGATCCTTCATGTCGGCGATACACGGCGGAAGGTATTCAAATCGGTTATCAAACATACTCAGACACTTCAGCCGAGAAAGAGAGCCTATGTCCTTTGGCAGAGACGAAATCTGATTGCGGCTAATATCTAGAATATACAGTCGTGGACACTGGCACAGGACTTGCGGGAATTCAGTGAACTTGTTCTTACTGATATCCAGGTACGTCAAGTTGACCATGGTCTTGAACTCCGGAGGCAGGCCCGTCAGCCGGTTCGAGCTCAAGCTCAGCTTTGACACCGAGTCCTTAAACAGATCAATTACCGGCCCTGGAACCGTCGTAATATTCAGCGAACTCAGATGAATGCCAATGTCTTCACCACTACTCTCCTCGTCGTCCTCATCTCCATATCTGCTGCTATCGCTGCTTGCTTCCTCTGATATACTGGCTCCGTCGCCCTCTTCATCGCCACTTTGCTCGTCGTCGCCGTCGCCTTCGTCGTCTTCGGCGCTCGCCTCTGCAGCTGCGCTCTTCTTCGCCCTCATCAGCTCCTCCTGCGCTATCTGGTACAGCTTCTGTCGAGATATAGCAGGCTCCAGCGGAGTTACTGGATACTGGCCCACTTCAACCTCCGTCATCTTCTCATAACGTCGTTCTCCCGCTTTATCTCAACTGCCGTGTTAGCCAAAATCTTTTGAGGCGTCCCGAGGGCAACCCCGGTGCGCGCACGCCGCGCAGCTCGGCTCTGACAAGCCGCACCCCTTCGCCAAATAACCGAAAGCTAAAACTGCCTTTCAATTAAATGCCCTGTGGACTGAGAGATGATGCAAGCTCCAGGGGTAGCCTTCTGGTGGACTCATGGGCCGTTTTCACATGTCCTGTCGTCACTCCGGTTAGAGCTCTTCGTTTTTTGCTTCTTACTGGTCATCAGTCTTATCTAATCGAGTTTGTATATACATGCTCTGCCCTGGCTATCGTGTACCGACTGTTCCAGGGCTCTTTTTGGGCGGCAAACACGACGCGAGCGGTCGGTTATACATTGTATTATTATCAATGACTGTTTTATTGTATATAAACTAAAGGTCACGTGACCTATAGATAATAGAAAAAAATCGAGAGTTGCTTTTTCAGAAGCGATTGAGGAAAAGAAAGGGGGGGAAGGACATGTATGGGAGTGCAGACACGGGTGTCTCTTGGAGGCGAGATTTTTTTTTTTTTTTTTTGATAAATTTATATTAAGATGGCACCTACTAGTAATTTTGGGATTTCCTTTTTTTGGGAGAAGACTTGAATCCATTTTTCTAGATCAAGGATGATGGTGTTAATAGTTTTACAAGTCAGCGTCGTCCTCATCAGGAAGAGGCATGTTGGAAGCCTGCTCCATTTCTTGCTGATATTTGTTCATGAGCTCGGCATCGACCTGGACCTCTGGTGGGGCGAGGGCTGGGGAAGCGACAAACTCCAGAGATGGGTTGCCGACCAATTTTCTGGCGAGCCAAAGGAATGGCTTCTCAAAGTTGTAGTTGGACTTGGCAGAAATGTCGTAGTATTGGAGGTTCTTCTTTCTGTGGAAGGTGATAGACTTGGCCTTGACCTTTCTCTCCTTAACATCGACCTTGTTACCACAGAGGACGACTGGGATGTTTTCGCACACTCGGACGAGATCTCTGTGCCAGTTTGGAACGTTCTTGTAGGTGATTCTGGCAGTGACATCGAACATGATGATACCGCATTGACCGTTGATGTAGTAACCGTCACGAAGACCGCCGAACTTCTCCTGACCAGCAGTGTCCCAAACCTCGAACTTGATTTCACCAAAGTTGGTGAAGAAGCCAAGTGGGTAAACCTCGACACCCTGGGTGGCATTGTACTTCTTTTCGAATTCACCGGTCAAGTGGCGCTTGACAAAAGTGGTCTGTTCATATCTCGTTAGTGTCTTTTGCATCTCGACTAATTGCATCCCATTGTACTCACCTTACCAGTACCACCGTCGCCGACAAGAACAAGCTTGAACTGAGGGACCTGTTGTTCAGACATGTTTGTGTATGTGTTTTTGAGCCAAAAAGTCTTGTAGAAAGTAGAAGAAAAGAAGGGAGGAAGAAAAAAAAAAAAACAAAACTTTGATGCGCGCCGCCGCCGCTCATATATATCTGCCAGCACCAACCCAAACAACAACGCAACCCAACCTAGCCTCGGGATCACATATACGCTGGACTGTATTATTTGGCACAAGGGGTCTGAGTTGAGGCGGTAATGGCCTGGCTTTATATCTCCTTTGCGAGCGCTTGTATTACTAGGTTAATAAATAGAATTACTTGTAATGGTAGAATTGAGGGGGCGGAGGAGGCAGGTCTGGAAGGGATGCTGGGAAGGGCATTCGTTTGGAAGACCGGAGTTGTTCAATTGAGAGCGTTCTCAGTCGGCTGTCCAGGCCGGGAGCCGTGACGTAGATTTCGTTTAACTCCTTTGATTGGTCTAGGGGGTTTGTCGTCGACGGTAGAGCTGAAGGGGGAGTTGCCGGGTCCGTACTCGATGGCATGTCGTAAGGTAATATGCCCTCTTCCTTCGCTACGTCTAGAGGTATCTCGTTAGCATGGTTTCACTATTATTCAGAGGACTCTCTTTCGAAAGTGATAGTAAAGATTGGCAGGCGGTGACTCCATTGGTTTGTCTTTACAGGGAAAAATCTTCTCCTCTCCAGATGGAGTCCATTTCCCCTGAGAAGTGTCCCGAACAAATTTCAATACTCCGTTTTAAGGGGATAAACTTACTCTCATAATAATCAATCATATACTTGATATGATTCCGTCCCACAGCATGAGACTTTCGCACACTGATCGAGTCGTGTGTGAGCGAGACTATGAAACGGTTAGCAACACGTCAAAAAAATATTACATCGCTCGTCACACCCACCTCCACAATAGTCACAATGATAGTAGACCTGAAGTTAGTAATTATCTCAACATCCAAACCAGGAAATACTTATCTTAGGCATGGCTGCTCGGTGATTTTCCTGTAGTTAGGCACTGGATGGAGGAACTTTGTCCCAAAATACGTGCGGCTGTATTTAATCTAATTAATTTAAACATAATGTTCTCAGCCCGGTATCATCAAAAGAAACAATTTTTCAACCGGAGCGCAAACGAGAACCAGCGTCTACGGCGTAGTGCGCTTTAAGACTACAAACCAGCCCACGCGCCTAGTGACAGTCTGTAGATCGGCCTGTTGGTTCCGACATCCGGAGCCCGGGCCGCGTCCGCAGAAGATGCTCGTCCTCTATACGTGGGGTAAACGGGCTGGAGGCCGGCCCGCAGCCGAAAGTGAAGTATATAAAAGAGGCTAGGGAGAATGCGCCGGAAAGGGTAGACACAATACGTAGATATAATGACTATTGCCGAAGACTTCTCCTCTACTTTTGCTGCTGTGCTTGAAGAAAGCGCCGTTGAACAGGTCTTGGCCGTCGCTAGACGGGAGCCAGAGCAGGCGAACACCGTCCCCCATTGCACTCATAACCATGATGACGGCGCCAAGTACATTTATGAGCCACCTGAGTGGTGGACCTCTGGCTTTTTCCCAGGAAGCATTTGGACCATCCTTGAGCGCTATCACAAGACCGGCGGAAAAGGGCTAGCCAACGTTGACATCAAGGAAGTTGAACAATTAGCAAAAAAGTGGACCGACGTGATTTCTTCGCAAAAGCACAACACGGAGACTCATGACATTGGGTTTATGATTATGCCCTCTTTCCAGCGAATGTACGAGCTTAGAAATCAGTCTCCGGAGGCAGCCAAGACCATTGTTACTGCCGCCAATTCCCTGATGACTCGATGGAACGACAAGGCCCAATGCTTCAAGTCTTGGAATACAATGAGTACAAAGAGATACAACTTTAGCAATGACAAGTCTGATTTGCTAGTCATCATTGATAACATGATGAATCTGGATCTGCTGTATTCTGCTTCTCTTATTTCTAATGATCCAAAGTATGCCGAACATGCCACAAAGCACGCAGAGACCACAATCACCTCGCACGTCAGAAATGACTGGTCCACATATCATCTTGTAGTGTTTGATCCTCAGACCGGCACTCGAAAGATTGGCCTAACCACTCAGGGGTATGAGAACGAGTCTCTCTGGTCTCGGGGTCAAGCTTGGGGTCTCTATGGCTTCTCTACTGTGTACCGCTATACTAAGGACAAGAAGTTCCTCGACGTGGCCAAGAAGCTTGCTGACAAGTTCCTTGCCCATGTAGGAGAGAAGGGCGAAGTGTATTGGGATTTCGACTCTCCGGACAATAAGTCTCCAGCTGATTGGGACGTCTCTGCTGCCACCATCGCCTGCTCTGGCATGCTGCAAATCTGCCAATTGGAAAACTCCACTACGTATATCGAGCCAGTGGCCAAGATCCTTGCTGCCGTTCAAAAGTATGCTCGCACCGCTAAGACTGCTGACGCTATCCTCGCACATTCGACTGTAAACAGGGCTCCAATCTCCCGTCATGAACCATGTTGCGATACTGGTCTTTGCTATGCCGACTACTACTACCTAGAACTCGGCAACAGACTCCTAGATATGAACCTTGCAAAAGTAAACTAACTATAAACTATATGACATGATATCAGTAAGAAAAAATTCTCCGAGCCATATACAGCCGGATCAAGCAAACTATCGCTTGTACGAGTGCTCAATTGGCCGTATAAGTAGTAATCGGATCAAGCTCCCATCGGATCTTGTCGGAGCAACCGGTGACTATCGGGGAATACAGCCAGACTGGTACATGCTTCTTGACCTTGAATGGATAAAGACAATACAGCATTAAGCTTTGGTGCTAGTCTAGGACAGTTTTCATACACTCATGGCAAGAAACGAAAGGCAGACAGTCAGGAGCTGCGAGTAGAAAGGGTGAAGCAGAAGGAAAAAACTTCGACTTTGCCCTTGCAACGAAGCCCGACTAGAAGAAAAAATAATAAAAGCTATGCTCCCCCGGAAAAATATGCACATTTGAAGCCATTAAAACCGCTTCTCAGGCCAGGGTTAAGATGTGTTTTTATTGGATTTAATCCGGGGACTACAACTGCGTTGAAGGGCCATTATTATGCGCATCATTCTAATGCGTTCTGGAAAATGATTTACCAGTCTGGTTGTGTCGATAGAAAGGTGACGTATGAGGATGACCAAAACCTGCCTGATGAGTTTCGCATTGGGTTCACGGACCTTGTCGAGCGGCCTACTAGTGGAATTTCAGAACTGTCTGCGCAGGAAATGCACGAAAGTGTTCCATCACTAGAGCAAAGGATTTCCGCTAATTCTCCGCAAATGATTTGTATCATTGGAAAAGGTATATGGGAAACTATTTACAAGACAAGGGAAGGTAAGCCATTACCGAAAAGCTTCAAGTTAGGGTATCAGGATGGTACCGAATTTGGTGGGTGTCAAAACGTGTTTGTATTACCCTCTACCTCAGGTCTTGTTGCTGGAATTCCCAAAAACGAGAAGGTACGATTGTGGAATGAAGTGGGTAAGTTTCTCAATACCAAATTTCCGTTGGAAGCATTTCAGCAATCAGATTCGGGGTGCTGATTTTGCCAAGTGCGCGTTAAATTAGAGTACATGTATGAGCAATGTAGCCTGTTGGCATACTTTGCGTCTGAAGGGTACTTAATGAATATGAAATCTAGCGCGTTTTGTAATAACGGCATAGAACGATTACAGAGTAGCGACTAAGAAGAAAGAGCAGGTCCAGACAATTGCTGGGTGCGCTAGATGACATATCCATTACATTTCATGAGGGCTCTTAGCATTCTTGTCCGAGGACGAGCGTGTGAAACAAGGATTGGCTTAATTCGTGAAAAACCATGCGAGAGGAACGCCTGTGAAGACACTCAGTCCTTATGAATGGCGCTGCCGCATTGTCAGCACATGGGTGGGGTGCCGACAATTACACTTCTGTAGAAACTTCCAGCTACATAGCTGCGCTTCAATTTGTGCCTTCTGTAGCACTTGGGACACCAGTTGTTGAAGCTACAGCGACAAAAGTTGTGACGGACAAACACCATGACAGCTTCCCAGAACCGACATTCCTCTACGGAAAACCAGGAATTCATGTGCCTCCAATCCGGACCTATGATCTTGTGATGCACCACGAGGGGGTTAGCAAGAGCGTAGTTCCAGCTGCACACGCCAATGAAACCTATCCAGGAAACTGGGTGTTTGAGTCCTTGACCAAATACGAGCATAATACTTCTTACGGGGATGAGATATACCTTGTGACATGCTATTGCGCCATATATTATCGCTGCGGATGCAACAGGATAAAGGATGTTGACTTTGTGATCAATATTCCTGCACGACGTAGCGTAGTTTTAAAGCAATCTCTATATACACGGAGAGTCATTATCAATGGCACGCTAGGAGAAGATGAAGAAATCTTGAACTCGGCTACAATGTTGGCTCCTAAAGTCGGCCTGCTGCTACTACTCGCGGTACTACTTATTGCTCAGTTATACTAGTTGATATAGAAGTCTTTTGTTACAATCGATACCTCGTGCTTTTATAGTTATTTCCGATTCAGGTGCCGATTCGTCCATTAGCAGAACAGCAGCTGCGATTAAGAAAGCCGTTAGAAAATATTTACAAATTATACACGATATATCATCTTTGAGTTCTTTATTCGTTCCTGCTCGACGGAATCTGTGAACTTTTGAGCAACTTCGTCAGTTATTGGTCCATCCGGTACTGTTGAGGAATATATGTCGTCTACCTGGTTTTGGACATCGACCTGCTCTTGTCTGGTAAACGCTCGGTTATATCCAAGTTCAGTGAGGGCATCTGTCTGCAACTCGACGCATTTCATTAGTTGTTTTCGATATACATGACACAGATTGAGCTTTTCCCAGTAAGTGCCTTTGAGAGAGCAGTTGGCCATAAGAGCCTCGTACTCTACACAGTTATTTCTCGCAGCCTGCCCCAACGGGAGCATGTTTTCACCTGTTTTTGGATCTCTTCGTCCCTCCTCATGACTATCAATCTGTTGAAGCCCCTTTTCTTTGTAAGTAGGAATCTCTTTTTCACTTTGCTTACTGGCCTCGATAGTTGATTCATATTCTTCCCTAACTTCTTTTGGCGCCAGTGAGACAGGCGTGAGCGGCTTTGCCGACTCGTAAAAATCTTTTAACGACGGATCAACGCTTTCATCTACTGGCTTTTGATCCGCCACTGGCTTAGGTTTGGTTTCTCTGCTCCACGGCCAAATCATGTTGAAAATGGAAACTTCCTCCAGGGTTTCGAGTACGCTCCCAACGGCCCCACGTCCATATCTAAACATTTATCCACCCCAACTACAGAATTCAGTGGAGGTATAAAATCTATGCGTAAGTATTGTGGCTTTGGTTATGGATCATTTCCTAATTTCAAAACTCATATAGGCTCTCGTCAGGAATCTCGACGTGAAGCGCGACTGCGTGGTGCAGGGTATGTTGACCGGTGTTCTCCAGGTAGGAATCAATGCTAACGTAAGATAACTAGCACTCGACGCGTCCAAACCACGGAGTTTGTAATTTCTGAGGGCACACCGAGAGCCTCGAGCCCTTCTGTACTCAATTCTGGGCCAGGGAAGCGGCGGAAGGTTAGCAATGCCCAGTCCCAAGAATCTGAACGACAAACGAGGGACAATAGTACGCCAATTCTGGGAAATGGAAACAGTGATAACGATAATGACAAAAATGGCTCGCGGGATGTGAACAAAGTCATGAATGAAGGCTCGTCTCATCGTACCCCCAATTCGGAGTTACCAGTGGTAGACCTACCGCCTGCATTTAGACAGAGCTCAAGTGATGAAGAAGATACAAGTCAAAATCCCGGTGGAAAACAAACGACGCCACTGCCGAGTAGTATAGAGAACTCTCCCGAACCACGTCCATCGGTCAAACGTCTGACGCTACCTTCGCGAACTCCGCAGTCCCTACGACTAGCTACGCGGCTATCTGCAAGTGCCGCTAAGGCAACCCCTTCACTGACAAACTCGACAAATACACCGACTCGAAGTGCAATTAGTCGCAATAAAAAACACTCACTTTCACCGGTCAAAGCTAACACTCCTCCCAAAAGTGTTGAGAAACAGTATGGGCCAGCCAGAGGTCAAGGTTCTATGAGGTCTAGTCCTCGATTGCAGGGCAAGCCTCGTGTATCGTATTCGGAGGATGACGCTTCGGAGATTCAGGACACAGCTGCAAAACAAGTTATGGAAGGATCGGAGATTACACCCAGTCTAAGGAACGGCACTAGATCGAAGAGCATAATGGATTCTACAGCATCAGATTACCAACTTGACGTTAGCACAACTACTACGAACCTAGGGACAAAGGAGCTGCAGTCGGTGGACGAAAGCCCGGAAATTCCTTCTAAACAAGCAACACCTAAATCCACGAAATCCAAAAAGCGGACGCCAATGGTCGAAGATGGGGTAGTCACACCACAGCCGTTAATATCTGGTATATCCACATCAAAGCGTTTGAAACCAGTGGGTGAAGATGCAGAAATCAGCAAAAAACAGTCAAATTCGAAAGGAAAAACTTCTAAAAGTACTAGCGAAGTTAATTCAGGCGATAGCTCGGAAATCCCATCAAAACTTCGCACAGTGGAAAAGCGAAGAAATAAACACAAAGGATTGGGACCGCAAGCAATAGATTCGGATCCCATGATACCGTCTGCAGTCAGGACTACACCTCGCAGAAAGATTCCAACGGCTCTACAGAATGAGGTGCGGTCAAGTCCCAGATTACAGTCTAAAGCCAAAGTGTCTTATAATGAGGATGACATTAGCACGTCCGTCGATCGCGCAAAACAAGCGAATAATAACCGTCCCACTGCTCAGGAAGAATTTGCTGAACCTGGTCAAGTCGATGAAGACGAGCCGGAAATTACAAACGAAACGGAATCATCGAAATTACATAAACCCACTTCTGAAAAGCAGAGTCGTCGGTCGAAAACAGACACGTCAATAACTTTGAACCTTCAAAAAGTCCCCGTTGGCGCTGGCGGCACCAAGCGAGTTAATGCAATTGATGTCGTTTCGCAAATTGTATTGGAGATATTGGGCAACGCGGGCGAAGAATTGGAAGCGCCATGGGCCATTAACGCCTTTACCCAATATACCGACTTGGTTGACCAACGATTTTGCCGACTTGTCGATGCCATTGACGTCAACAGCACACTGAGTAAAGCAGTCAAACGGGCTGAAACCAAGAGAAATAACCTTCGTATGGAGCTGCTTCAACTGCGCAAACAGCGAACGGATTTAGCGCTGGAAATGCAGCGTGTTCGTGACGACCATCAACAAGACAGGACAAACATAAACAGATTACGAGAAATCAGTGCCTTCGTCGAAGACTTTAGGGGGCTAAAGACAACCACAAACGTTCCGCCGGACGCACAGCCGAACGACTCTTTAATGACCGACATAATACAATTGGACCCTATCATTAATACCCATTACGGTATTCTGGAACGAATAAAGGGCCTATCTAAACGACTCAATGACCTAGACCAAGCCCTTGGATAACCTTTATTTATTACCATAATTTAATGACTTATTATTGAATTGTACTTCAAGGAACTGTGTGAACTGAAAGTAATAGTCTTGGACAGACTCCTATCGCAGCCCACGTATCCAGATGTCGAGATATATCTCAGATCAAAGACATTGCAGTATCATTGAATCTATTATATTTGTAGTCCGATATTCAAATTATTCATCATCGGCCACCAAGGCAGCAATCATAGAGTACAGGTAGAAGAAGAACATGACCAGGTGGAAGCCAAGCTTGATAAAACTCTCCTTTTTGTGCTTGTTCAATGTTCTGAAGATCTCAGTTGCATCCAACAGATGTGTGTTTGTGTAAATGCGACTGACATTATATGCAGTCAATGGCGCATTCAAAATGAACGGCAACCAATAGCCGTTGATTAGGAATACTAAGGTAAGGAACGCTTGCACCCCAGCCTCCGGTATAATGTACTAAATCTTCAGTTAGCAACAACCATGCATCGTCCATGTCAGTAAACGTACCGTATTTAACTTGTTGCAAAGGTCGATAGGATTGATATAATCTGTAATGAAGCCATTAGAACTTTGCCACATGCCCTTGTCATTGCCATTGCCGGTACTTACCAACCTCCAAATCACTATACATGATGGAGAAGAAGACTTGCAAGAACAAGTTGACAGCATTGGTCAACACTGCGAACAAATACAACCTACACAGCCGCTGTCAGCACCACAAATCCGTCAATGACCACCCTATGTCCTCACTTACCAGGCTGCTCCAGACATCTCTCCAATTTTCCACTCTCTCTTACGGGTACCAAGTGTATATACCCTCGCCTTGGTCTGTCTTATTGGGAATACATCCACGCCGCCATTGCGCGCAGTTTGCGCAAGGTCACGGCTTACCCTGAACCAGCACTGGCAGGCACCCATTTTAACCAACGACTTGCGACGAAATAGGACCACTTCATACGTAGGTCCATCTTTAGAGATCCGTTCTGTTCGGAGAACAATTCAAAGCTAAAAGGCGGTGGTGTCTGTTCTGCTCTATCTCTTGGGTTCTTCTAACGGAGTCTCACGTGATAGGAAGCCGCACAGTCCTACAACCTAATAATACTGTTATACGGTGAGACGGCGCTAGGAGTTCGAAGATAATGGCAGGTTTGGCGGAGCGAGAATGGGAAACGACTGTAAGTGGATGGATGGGTTGCGAGGCGAGCTGGGTGATTGCTAACTGTTCAGGCACTTGCATTAATTGGAGCGCTGAGTGCCGGCTATCAGCTATTCAAGTATTGCTATAAGCATGAATGGCCGTTAGCGAAACGGCCAGGAGACTTTGAACATGAAGAAACAGGGGAAGATAGTGAAGAGGAGGGTTCTTTGGATCGCACTGCAAACCAGGAGATTCTAAGTTTGCTATATTTGATTGCTGAGGACCAGGCAAAACGAACGGGGTACATTCACCGTGGAGTGAGTTGCAATACTTGCGGAATGAGCCCAATTAAAGGAGTGCGATATCACTGTTCTGAATGTGCAGACGTGGACTTGTGTCAGAAGTGCGAGACTGCCAATAGGCATAGTCGCACGCACATATTGCTAAAAGTCAAGGTACCAATTCCGCTGATGAAAAGCCCGCGATGGATCAGAAAGACTTTTCGACCACGTTCTAGTGTGGCAAATGGGCCAAGTTCAGTTGACGTTCTGGCTGAAGATTTGGCGATACGCATTTCATGGAATCTAAACATGTCATTGAAGGAGGTGGAGATTGCGTATCAAAGGTTTATGATATATGCTGATGCGGTAGTTGAAACGTCTCTCGTGCCATACGGGATTACTTGCAAGACACTGCGACAGGTTCTATCGCCCCGAGACCCAGATAGTTTGATTGCCGAACGCATTAGCTGTATGTACGATAAGGCAGGTGACGGCATTATACGGTTCGAAAACTTTGTTGACGTATTAGATAACATCCTATACGGGAACCATCGAGGTGCGGTTTCCAGAGCACTAATGGCATACAAAATGTTTGACTTGGACGATAATGGCTGGATTTCAAAGTATAACGTGGGCAGAGTTCTCAATTCATATTACAATCTATTGAAGGACATTGTTTCTGACTTTCCGGAGGGCGATGCCATCAATTCTAAAATTCGCGAAGGTGCCTTAACGAATCCAAGACCACTATCGTCACATTTCGGACACGAGATATCACCAGGATCGATTCTACCGGAAAAGGACCCAAAGTTATCGAGCGCTGCATCTATCTCAGAACTTACGGCTGGAAAGAGTCCCCCCGTGCAAAATATCAACCCTCAAACTGCCGATAGATACACTCGTGCGTTTGGCCGACAGGGAAATAAAGACATGGACGACCATAGCCGTCTTATGCTCGTTCAATGGATCGAGGCTGTCTGGCGGGATTTTGGCTGGCCGGATCCCGTCGAATTTAAGCCAACCATGTTTGGTGAGCACGGCGAACTCATCCGAAAATATCACTCCGACCCTCTCTGTGATTGGCTTACTCTATGCATTTTTTAACCAGATATAATAGCATCATTGCTATCTCACTCAATTATTTTTACAGAACAACATGTTGTACTATGTACACCACACAGCGTAAACCGAATGGCCCAGATCTTCTGCTAATACCTTATATATGGTATCTATAGTAGTTTCGCAGGGCCTTTGTGCTCAATCACTGCCCATTCAATCCCACCAAACGTAAAAGTATCGCCCAATACGTGGCCCTCCAGGTCGGCGACTGGGATCTTGTCAACATGGTTTCCCCAGCTAACGCTACGGCTCCAAATATCCCCAGTACATGTTGCCCTAACCAGTGACAATTTATCGGCTAGATTGCCTGCCTCTTGGCCGTTGTCAAACTCTACAATGCCCTGCATCCAATTACCAACTCGCACTAGCTTGCCATTGGCTCCCTGTCCATCCACAGTAGCCACCACAATGACCACTAGATCAGATGCCAGATGCTTTGGCTGAGCAGTGATTGTAGACTTATTAGGATCCAATGGTCGCCACACCTCGACAAATTCTTCCACTTGGCCCGAGGCGGGATTGAACATATGCCCTGTTTCCCGTTCATCTCCGTTCGCCAACACTTCAACTTTTCCACTGTCTTCCTCCTCCTTCCCAGTACCCTGAAGGCGTCTGGAATCAATGTCATGTGTATATGTGAACTGACTGTTCTCATCCTCAATCACCTGGCCACAGAAAGCCCAGTCAAAGGGAAAGTCGTGCTGTTGATGGTGAGAACCCAGTCCCGCCAGTGCACGAATATCTACGTAGTGCTTCTCCAGTGACGTAATAACAAGCGTATCAGTTGGTTCTTCCTCGGGCCCGTCGCCCCATTTAATTGAGACTCTTTTTGTTAGACTCATACTGTGGTGTGTGTGGAGTTGTCCGCTACCCCACGATTGATCGCCCACAGCTTATCTGTCGGGACGCCGATACGTCGGTGCTCCCGTCGAGAAATAGCCGACCAGAAAACATGCGGAGAATAACTTACAGTTGATAAGAACGAGAGAGAAGCCGGCAGGTAGTAAATTCCATTCTTGAAGGGACGTCTTTGGTTGTGGATATGAATTGCCGCGTTGTCTTCCTACTTCGCCTGTGTTAGAATATAAGACAAAAAAATTACGCATAGTCGATTGATGCTGCAGTCGACTCGTTAATACATCGATAACGAACACAGTGACTCTTATTTCAAACAGACTGTCTAACTATTTGAGCTGGCCTTAGATTCCTTGAATATTTAGTCTACTACGTAAATCTGTGATGGAATAGTTTAGTTTAACTTTGCAATATTGGGACTTTGGGTAAGGCTGAGGCTCGTGATTAGAAGCAAGCTCAAGATGCCTGATAACCAGGAAATGGAAATTGACGGTTCTTCGTCAGCTGTTGAGGACTCTATGGATGACTCACAATCTATTGTCTCTACTCCGGCCATATCTACCCCCTCGCATCATTATTCTGGACTCTCTGAATCTCAGCAACAGAAGTTTAAGGACTATTTGGACGAACAGCTGTTATCCATTACTCGGAGGTTTGTAAAACGATCTGCCGAAACCGAGGGATCTTTTAAAAGCTTAGACCCATTGCTTGACGATTTAGACAAACTGATTGATATCTTATGGTACTCAATTTCTGGACAAGATGACAAAGATTTATTTGGACAGCCATACTATTTATTGAGAATAGCAGATGAATTGGTAGATTTCATTGCCGGATTTCAGAATGATCCTCGTCCTCGGAAGACCATTCAAATCATAAAGAAATTGGACCATATTTTTGCTAGAATGATCGACCACGATGGGGTTCCTAAGCTACGGCAGACTGAAGCTGTCAGATTAGATTCAATTGCAGAGAGAACAAGAATTGTGGTGACAAAAGCTTTTGAAGGGATTCACGAATATGATGAAGAAGTTTCGAAGGTATATGAGGAAGTTCTTGAAAGAACTGGGTAGCTATTGACCTATGATCTTTGTTGTTAATATATGCATTCTTTCAGTTCTAATCAGACCATACATCGCATACTACTAGAGACAGCATGGATATCCAACATTCCTCCTGATATTTTTGAACTTGACCATGAAAATCAAGTGATAATATATAATAATAAATAAATACTAGCTAGTTTGGGTTTCCCCGTAAGCCAAACAGATAAAGCAATTGGTTACGATCAAGTCTCGTCCCGCCTTGTGGTCCGCCTTCTTCTAACGCTGCGTCAATCATTTTGCGCTTCTCCTCTTGAAGGTTAAGAATTCTATCCTCCACCGTGTTAGCTATAACCAGCCTGTGTACATACACAGGTCTTTCTTGTCCAATACGATGAGCTCTATCAATCGCTTGTTCTTCAACATACGGATTCCAAAATGGGTCCATAATAATGACATGAGAAGCGCACGTAAGTGTCAACCCAACGTTTCCGGCTCTTAAACTCACCAGCATTAGCAATTTCTCTGGATTGTCGAAAAATTCCAAAACTGTTTCATTTCGTTCTGTCGCACTCATTGACCCATCATACCTCAGATAATCATATCCATCTTTAACTAGCGGCACATTCAAGAGGTCTAGAAGGCTGGTGAATTGTGAAAATATAATAATTTTTTCTCCAGGGTGGTCTTGCTGAATGTCCTTCACAAGCTCCATGCATTTATTGATCTTGGTTGCTCCGATCCAACCTTTGGGGAAAAGTTTTTCAAGCCCTAGTTGTTGAACAATCATTCGGTTATCATCCCAATCCACGCTTGCTCCAAATTTCTGATCCTGATCATCTTCACTATCCGAAAAGAGGTCATTTAGAACTTCACTCTTACACAATTCCTTGTTTGCGAGTTCTTCTCTCCGAGCCTTTAACGCTGCCTGAATTCGCTTCTTTTCATCATTGAGCCTCTTCTTTTCCTGCCGGCGCATTGCTACAATCTCGCCATCTGTCATATGCTTATTATGGACTAGATCGAATGTTTCGTAGTCAATCAACTGGTCTTCATATATTTCACCTTTGCAAAGTGCGCACGCAGCTGAATTTGTCTTCCCATCCTCTCCTTGCTCAATCTGCTGTCTACGAGAACTCGCGAAATATCCAGGTGCACATTCTGCACACAGGACATGCCCACAAGTGGTCAAAAGGATTCCTTCCGATTCGAACCCATCATAGCATATAGGGCAAACAAAGCTCTTCTCATCATTTACCCTTCTAACAACTTCTGACGTCAATTTCCGGGCTGCTTTTATAGCATTCGGGGATGCTTCCTTGGCCTGCTTTTCCTTCGCTTTTATTTCAGATAGTTCAATCAGCTTTGGGTGACAACATGCTTGACGTAACCTTAGTAGCAGCACTAAAATACTACTGTAGTGTTTATTAATCGTGTCCGATTCCAGATATTTGTTCATCTGCGTCGCTGTCTTTTGTTCGAGCATATCATAATATTCCTTCTCTTCGGGCTCAAAAACATTCTGCTTCAATTCGACAATCCGTGGTGGCAACTGAAGAATAGATTTACCATCAATCTTAGTGTTTTTTGATCGGCGTAGCATGATTGCCTTTAGAAGTACTCGAAGCTTCTGGATCGCAACATCAGAGGTACCTCTCCTAATTCCACTTCCTATGTCTTGAGTAAATTTCTTCTCGTCGTTATATGGCTTGATTCGAAGAAATTTAATCAAGCTATATAACTCTTCCACCTTGTTTTGCATTGGAGTACCGCTCAGACACCATCTATATTTCCCTTCTAACGCACAGCACGACTTTGCCGAAAGTGTAAGCTTGTTCTTGATAAACTGTGCTTCATCCAGTATAATCCTGTGCCATTTTCCGTTGTAGAAGGGAGATTGTTTATACCTATCAGACTTTTTATTCGTATTATTGGAACTTGACGACTCTCCATCTGTTGATTCAATCCCAAGCGCGAAATTTTCCTTGTACTCTCTAGAAATCAATCCATATGTTGTAATAACCACATCAAACTGTTGAAACTGATCCCAAGTCTTATACATAGTTTTCGATGAGCTATGATGAACATACACCTTCAACTGATGTTGCTCTTTTAATCGGACTCTTATTTCCCTTTCCCACTGTCGAAGAAGTGCCACTGGTGCAATAATTAGATTCGTCTTGACTCCACTGTCATCCTCCGGCGGTCTTGAAACCATCAATGCACTAATTTTACCCGTTAGCCTTTGCCTTTAATTGTTGCCATAACCCCTCCACAAAACAATATGCAAGGGAGCAAACAACTTCAGCGGTGAAAAACAATCAAATACTTACAGCATCTGAATGGTCTTACCGAGGCCCATGTCATCGGCAAGAATGCCTCCTTGTCTAGTTTCCGACTTTTCTTGATTCTGTAGCCAGGTTAAACCAGCTTTTTGGTGTTCCAATAAATTAATTTTCATCTGTTCAGGTGTACCTGTTCGGTCCTCCGCTGAAATTCCACCATTCCAAGGAATACTGTCCAAAAGCTCCCGTAAATCAGTTTCATATGCCTTATTCCTTTCTGTCAAACTCAAACCGTCAAAATACTCGTACTCGTCTTCAGAAGAGGAATAATTGTTTCGGCGCTTTCTGTCAAATATATATGTAAGATCAACCATTTCACTTCCGATAAAATTGGGGTCTCTCTGATATGTACTCGATTGAATTCTCTGCAAATGATGACCATTTGTTAGATTGGCGTTACCCTCGAACGACGGAGGGTTGTCGTAATAACCCTGACGAAACCGCTTATATACTTCGTCGTAACTATCGACCATCCAACTTGAACTCTCTGAGAAAAATAACTCAATTTGTCCCTCGTACTTCTGCACTTCAGATATTGCTGCTTTCAACTGCTTGCTAGTTATTTCCATCGACTTTGCCAATGAATGTAGAATCATGTTATTTTCTGAGTTAGCCGGTTCCGACCGAGCCCTCTGGCTAACAACACTAACTCGTCTCCTTTGATTTTGTAGTGTTTGCTCTAACCCAACACGCTTTTTGACAGCAAGAACAAACTTCTGCTGAAGCTCCTTACACAGAGCCATCGCGGCTGGTTTTTGGATGTCGGAAAGGCTTGGGAAGATATTCGATTGGAAAAAGTTTAGTATCTGTGATGTGCGATCATTAAATAATGGAGCCTCAATTAGATCCCGTCCCTGTTCTCTTTTTACACTATTCCCTGGAGGCTCCATTCTAGGTCGTTTAACAATTCGAACTTGTTGAATACCATCATTATCATCATCACTTGTAAGGTCTACAACAGGATGCCTTGGCGCATTTCCTCGATTCTTACTAAACAGCGAAGTGTAACTCCTCTTTGGAGTTCCTATGGATGAGGAGCTCGGTACAGACGATATCTCAGATCCGGAAGGATTTCTGTCATCTTTGGATATCGTACGTATCTCCGAAATCGATAAATCATCGTCGCTATCCTCCTCCTTTCTGGAAACAGAATTTGAGGATTCTGGTTCCTGCTTTTTGACCTCAGGGGTCCCTTCCTGGAGCAACGGTCCTCCAGGTGACGCAGTCCCCGCTAAGTCACGCAACTTCTCTTCAACGTCTATTAACTCCCGTTCAATCTCAGCAGCCTCGTGCCTATCGTTTATCCCTTTCATCAGTTCCAATAGGTTTCTGCGCGTTCTTACCAGTCTATTAATGACTGCCCGTTCGTCTGCCGCCTCGTCAGTTGCGCTAGTGGCAGTGGCGCTCATATCCACAGTTGTAGATACGCTCTAAAAGCCCCGGTCGCCTCTAAGATAATTAAAGATATAGGGTCTGTCCTAAAAAAGGATAGCCGTTCACGCTTTTGCCACCAATTTGAAAAGATTAGATAGATGTGGTCCCTGTTAATCGATTGATAGGCGAACGCTTTTACTTCCCAATAAGCCTCATACTTGGGGCACGTGATCTTCCCCAAAATATAAAGCTTATAGCCTAATTCTTGGCTGGGGATGACGAGGGAGAGAAGGTGTAATTACATAGCTCGATGTATTCTATCAGTTCCTAAGTGTATTTAAATATTTTGATTCCTTTTTTTTTTTTTTTTTTTTTTTTTTTTTTTTTAGCAGACTTTATCGACTGCTTACACTGCCCTTTGGCCTAGAAACCTCGGGAGCGATATATTCTAGCTTTGGACTGAAACGTCTGTAAAGACGAAAGGAAGACTTGGTTGGCTGTAATTCAAGGATCCAATAATAGCATATCTAATAGAATTGTAGTTCGCATTCTTCCTTAATAAATTACTAGTTTTTCTTTAACAACTCATTTAGCTCTTTCAGTGATGATTTCAAGTCACTGTCGTCAGGGTTAATTGATAGTCCTGCAGTGTAGGCGGCTTTGGCTTCATGGTACTTTCGGACACTTTCTAAGCATCGTCCTTTTCTATAATGATTCTTTGCATCCATTGGTTTCAGCAAGACAAGAAGCGCTGCGTCACAGTATGCATCGGGCCAAAGGTTCTGACTCATGTAAGCATCAGCTCGAGGGCCAAGGCACTTACACAATTCTTCAATTGTGTATTGAGTCGCCTCCCAAGGAGGCCGTTTAAGTGCCATGTCAACAGCGAGAGAAAAATGCTTAATAGCCTCACCCAGCTTTGATTGCTTCATTGCAAGCAATCCGGCCTCCTTCAGTTTGTTAACTTGGGTGGTGACTTGCTGAGTGATGTGTTCTGGAGTAGGGGGGACATCGCTGTTCAATCCCACCATATATCGATTTAGAGAGTTCAACTGTTCAATCTGAGCTGTCAACTCCTTCGCCTGCTGTTCACTAAGATCTTCAAAATAGGACTCGTCTACCGAGACCTTTTTGGTCGTAGGGTCGACAACGATAGGCAGCGACATTAGTGAGGTGTATGTGGTTAACACGTTTACGCGTACCCTTCTGCGATGCATGCATGTCAAATCCATAACAAGCAACCCCTAACCCATCTCCGTATTTTGAGTAGGTTTTACAATTGGTTGTCGCTGTAAAAAGACATTGTCTCCATAGTATTCTGAACTCGCTATACCGAAGATATCTCTATATAATGGAGTTTCGCTAACAGTAATATAATAATATTCAAACTCGAACCGTGTTAGCTACGTGTTACTAGCGAGGGTTACGGGACTCAACGTTCTAACCGAACGGACCAGAGCAGCGCTAGCGGCATAGTATTTTGTGGGTTTTGGTCTCGCTTTTGCGTAGTTTGTCAATTTTGAAAATGTATAAGTCCAGCTTGGTGTCAACGTCGTAACTGCCCCCGGACTTTTCCTCGGCGTTCGAAAGTAAGTCACTGCAGAAGTAGGGTACATTCTACTGCGTTTGCGCTTCAAATTTACCGAAGTTCCTGGTTGTGATTGCATTGGAGCAATTTTTGTCCTTCCTGTTTGCTTAGTATATGTGACTGCAGACCCTTCAGCTGCTGCGTTTTCCTTTTGGTCTTCTCCCTTAGGTGGTTCCGAGTCTCCGCCAGTCGTGGGTTTGTACGTCCCCGTCATATCTTTCAGTTCAAACCTGGGGCTGTAATGCAGAATGATGCCTTTTTCCCTTGATTCTGCAGCCATTTGGATATAATACTTACCATTGGCTCCTACCTGGCGTATTACTGCCAAATTTATTGTGGTAGATTTGAGCGAGGGGGAGATTCCTTGTGCTAGAGGTGTGTCAAAACAGTGGATAGCATCATTAGGGCCAGTGCATAGAAGAAATTTTATAGATGTAAGAGTTTTAACTGTCGGCTCCTTGCCGTCATCTTTCCAAGATAGTTCCATGTTCCCAGTAGCAGTATACGAGTCCTTAAGGTCGCCTATTTTGACGTCTGCAAAAACGGCCCTTAGGAGTAAAGTTAACAACATAAAAATATAAGCGAGCATTCTTCTTGGTTTGGATGTTCACCACGCCTATGGGTTCTCAGTGAAAAGACTAAGACTAGATAATTTTCTTTAGAAAAAGTAGTGTGGCTTAGTTACAATGAACAGTATCTTAAACTTAAAGGCACTTCAGAATACGCAGTAAAACCTTATTACTATACAATCCTATTCTGGTCAGGTTATATCGCTTTTCTCAGAAATTAATTACTGCTCTATTGAACGAAGGATTTTCCCTGTCTTTGTCGGTTTGTACCACGTTCTCAAATCAAACATACAGCTGGATTTTAACGACCACAATCGTCTTTATACTGGTCTCAGTGTAAATAAAAAACGGAACACTCCCAAAAGCTTTAGCCGCGTAATCAGCCACTGTCTTCTCCGCCTTGTACTCAGATCCAAAAGCAGAAGGGCGATTCGTAAACATCACCATGTCACTGTTGTGCCTTGTGGCTGGCAGAGCCCTTCTGCCGCAGATAACACCAAATATGGTCTAGTAAGCTTTCATTCTTCTACTTTGATAGATTCCGGTTGCTAAAAAAACGTAATAGGGCACTGGTGGTTTATAGCAGTAGTACAGATTAACAATTTATGGATCGTTGTTATGAACTTGCGAACGCTTGAATCCCTTGCGACAAAAAGATACATTTCAAAGTCTCTGAATCAGTTACTTAGATCTTGTATTGCAAACACTGGTTGGTTTGCGGTTCTGCATCTACCCGGCCTCTGATGGGTATACAGCAGTCAGACAATTTCGCTCTAATAACTTACTATCATAAAAAATATGCAGAAAATAAATAAAAACTTAACTACGATAATCTAGACACATGAATCATTAACCACGGCTTCGTCCTGTACTTTGAGAATTCCCGAGCGTCTTTATCTGCTTGAACAAATCCATCTCTCTTGTGTGTTTATCTACTGTAGTACTGTGACCGCTCTGTCATTTTAGCATCCTTTTCACATATGATCGCCCATTTCATACTTCATTGTACCAATGAGTATACCACGGGCGTACATATTGGGCTGGGTCAGCTCATAGGTTTCGATGTTGCCTTCTTTGTCTTTCTTATCTAGGAATTGAAGATATGTATGCCCCCGTAAAAGAGGGTCTCGTTTAACATGGTTCTCATCTAAAATATATAATTCCCCCGTAACGTATTAAAGCACCATCCACAGCTTGCTGCATCAATATCTTTAAAGCTACTTTTCCCGTTATCCACATCTACCCAGTCATCAAATTTCTCATTAAGCATTACAATCAAGTTATCATGCTCGCAAGCTACCATGGCCTCTAGTCCTCATACTTCAGTTCTTTTACTGCTATTAGTTCACATGAGCAGCGCAATAAGGAATCCTGCTCTCCTTCAGTCAATTCGTCAATTTCTCGTATTTTGATTAGTTGCCAACAGCGAATCCAGGTGCCAACCAGACAGACTCAAGTTCTTTTTATCTCTTTAGAACGCTAACGTATGGTCAATCACTTCTTCCGACATCGCTACTGATCTTGCTGCAGTTTAGACGCGGTTTCCGAGTATCCGGTCTCAATAACAGCTGTGGGCAGTGCATTCATTTCGAGCTGATACCTAGCTCGCCTCCGCTCATGAAGAAGATCAAGATGAATTGGTTTATATGACGAGTCTGGTCTTTTATGAACATTGAAATCATTGGCAGTCTCAGTATCCAAACTGTCAGGGGGCCACGTTAAGTTCATGTGGTAGAGCGAGTTACAAAAACGATACTTTTCAGACCACATTCATGGAGCCCTCTTTAATAGTATCTTCAGCATCGTTGTCTGTCACCTCGCGAGCAATCCTGGTATGATTCTGCATAGTCCCATCAGCCTATCGTGGAAGACCCTGGATGAAATCTCTCTACAAAGTAAATCGAATAAGACTCTATTTATTAGAAGATTGGCATTTAGAACTATCAAAAAGTAGACTACCGTGTCTCAGGCCTAAACTAAAGTCTAACGTTCCATCGTTATAGTCTATGGATCCTAGAATGGGTGGAACGGGATACTATGTAAGCCACTCATAGGCAGAGTAACATTCGGGAGGAGCCATATCCGATACCGAAGTCAGCTGCGATTAGCACTGGGTGGAGTGATCTAAAAAATAGCTATTTGGATGCCAATTGATACCTAACTTCGAACCGCCTCCGTATTCCATTGCGATGAAATTTTTGCATGTCAGGAATTTTGCCTATTTGAAAGAAAACCCGATTCAATACTTGAACTGCGTCCTCATTTTTCCAAATTCCGTTTTCAGTTTATTCAGTATACCGTGAGATCGAAGGATATTTCGGAATATGTCGTCGTTCCCTCATGTGTGTCTTTTTTTATCGCCATTATCCCGAAACTCAGTGGTCAACGCGAGGGTTCTGAAGTTTCTTTCTAAGAGAACACAAGCAATTTTTATATTAAAATCAGTAACATAAATGAACAACAGAATTAGTAAATTAAATAATAAATAAAACAGTTAAAATCCATAATAATTGTGCTACTTCAGATAAAATTCGACTCCAGAAAAACCAAACAGCTTCTAACGTAACCAGGTCCAATAATTCACTCTATTCCTAGGACCATAAAAAATGGCAAGCTCTCACGTCGGTTAAGAGTACTCCGATGAATAAATCACCCGGATCTAAAGATTCGAAATCGGCGAGTTAATCATTCTACACAAGGGATACATGCAAATAGCTGCAAGGCGTCACTCCTTCCCAGTATCGTCTCTTTAGTACCTTATTTTATATTACTATAGTTGAAATCTACTAGTTTTTAAGAGACGAACAGTTTTGCATTCGTCAATGAAGACGATACATTGACGACATTCTGCGCCAGCGGTCACATAACAACCTGTCCACTCACAGGGACTTTGGCCCATCTGCTTCCAGTTAGCCCATAAATTACTAGATTCTCAAGCCGTCCCAAAGTCATATTAGTGTCTTGTTTTCATTTTAGGAATGAAATTTTGTTGCAATCGCTGATGATAAGCGAGTTAATAATACCTTACAGTTAAGACTTTGTGATAAGTTTATATAAACAGCATAGCAATTAACTAAGCTAAAATTTGACAAACACAATCTGTATCCAAAATACTTCGCTCCTAGTTGATGATGGCCCATGTTTGACCACTCAGTGGTCAAAACGGGCTACTCCGATAAACTAAATACAGACGGGTAAAGAACAACCCTTTATTACTTTAAATGCAGAACCATCGCGAAACCCTCGTCCTACACAATTCCAGATAATAATACGGAAAGAATATCCTCGTAGTCTTACTTGACAAAACCAGTTACCCTACCTGTGTGACAAAAATTTCAGAGTACTACACCAGCGCAGCGCGGAGCGCGCATCGGGATTTCGCGAACTACGTTGAAATATTTCAACCAGATACACCTGGCTTCAGGATCAAAGACAACGAGTAACAATGTTATACCTAAAGTCAATGCTGAATGTCATTGACAACTCTGTAAGTGCTATGGACGTTAATGACGGAAAACGAAGTCCTAACAAAGTTATATTCAGGGTGCAATGATGGTGGAATGCATCAAGGTTTTGAAGAAGGGACCTCGAACACCAGCTAGGATTGGTGACAAGATTGTTGTTGTTGTCCAGAAGGCTAAACCTGTTCCTCCAAATTTGACTGGTCAGGCTGCTTCCCAGAGAGTGCGAAAAGGAGATATTCGACATGCAGTAGTAGTCCGGACAAAGTACCCCACTCGACGACCAGACGGCTCGACCATCAGCTTTCAAGACAATGCTTGCGTCTTACTCCAGAAGTCAGGTGAACCGGTAGGAACCAGAGTTTCAGGATTGGTGGCTAAAGAGCTTAAAGACAAAGGATTCAACAAAATTGTGTCACTCTCTCCTCGAACATGTTAATTTATTCTTTCTCTTTTTGGTGGTAGTTCCTTGTACATAGTAAAGTTCCATACACTGTCTAACATCTCAACAATATATGTATTCACTGAAAAACTAATACCAGTGTTGGTGATCAGAAACTTGTTCAAAATCTGGATCTGTGACAGTCAAATATCAAAATCTATGAAGATGGACATATCTTCAACTATATAAAATGGCTGTTCCATCGCCTAGTGAAGAAACAATACCAGATTTCAGTGTCACGATGGTTTCTGGCAGTTATTTATTGCATGTCGCCACATTGGCTCTAACCGTGGCCAGTGCACCAGTCCACTTAAAGGGTCATGAAAATGTCCCTGACATTCAACAACGATGTCTAACGGGAAACTGTAACACCGGGGCTGCTAGTGGAGCGGCCACAGGCGGAACAAGCTCTTGTGGTTCGGCTGGGAGCTGTACTAATTCCAACTCTGGCGGTTCTGTTTCTAAGACCTCAGAATCTAAAGAAGAAGCTGCGGGTTCTGTTCCGTCTGGAAACTCAAATACGTCTGGTTCCAACTATTCTAAAAGTCAAGGCCAGAAATCTTCGGGGAGTTCAGGGACCTCAGAAAAACAATCGTCAGGGACTTCGAAGCAGCAATCTTCCGGTAAATCAGGTGCTGCTCTTGCCAATACCCTAGGTAAAGCGGCGAAAACCGGAGTCGACTTAGCTGGTGGAATTGCTAAAAGCGTTATGGGTGCTGTTGGAGGTGGAAAAGGCTCTTCGGGAGGATCTGGCGGATCATCTGGCGGATCCAGTGGAGGCCTTGGAAGTCTAGCCAAACTTGGTACTTCCGCCATAAAAGGATTGACTGGAGGCGGTGGTGGCGGAGGTGGCCTTGGAGGATTAAGTAGTCTCGGATCTTCAGCCTTAAAGGGTCTGTCTGGAGGCGGCAGCGGTCTCGGAAGCGCTCTTGGTGGCCTTGGTAACCTCGCAGGTGGACTGGGTGGAATGCGCTAATCATTATCTAGTTAAATATTCTTATAGTTTTGAAAACGGTGATTAGTTTCATATTGCTAAGATTTCTATTGAAGAGTATTTTTTGGTGGGCATAAGGAAAGGGTTGAATGAATGTGGGCATTTTCCTGGTCCGAGGGAACTATCAATTACAGCCAAGAATGCGAACGAATAGAGAGAAGATTAAAAGTGTACGTTTCAGTCCTCACATACTACTGTAAATACCGTAAGATTGTTTAATTATTACTATATGTGTGTGTACATATTTTTGCTGCTGCGCTTAGCATCTTTGATATCGTCATACTAACTCTGCTAAACTGGATACTTAGGAACATGATTGTTATAAGGCAGTGGAATCTGCTTAAAACGATGGCCAATCTCCCAAGGCCTTTTAGGATACTGAATCCAGCTACAGTGGATAAAGTGGTACTGGAAATTAAGCGACCAGATTATTAGTTGAAATATTTCTATTCATTTCTCTCGTTCTTTTACTTTATATTGTTATATTTATACCAAAATGAGAAATTTGCTATGTGTCAGAGGAAGAATTTACATATTTACAAATCCTTGTATAATGGAGTAACAAAGCTATAAGGAAGCCTATTGAAAATGGACATTCGGTAATAGATGCAGATAGCTGGAACGAATACATTAGTCCTATGTGGCCATTGATGCCTTCTCTGTCAAGGACCTCTCTCGGCCAGGCTTCATATTGTCCCAAGATCCAGTCCTTGATCCAAATCAGCGCAGTCTAAGCTAGTAGTAACCCAGTAGGCTTCTGCCTATGTATGTGAGTGAGTTGGAAGGTATCTATATTTTCAACCAGCTTGTATTTTAAACACTGTTGAAACAACTCCTTTCTTTCCTTCAAATCAGATAGCTGTCGTACAAAGGTATCAATTGTCCCGGCAACGATAAGCCTGGCTACAGCTTCAACTGATAGTCAATGTCAAAGTTCCTCCGACCAAGAAGAAAAAATAATAATAATAATTCTATTATTATTAAGGTCAAGTACGAGAGTTCAGTAAGGTCACAGCTTAGAGGGAGTGTGTGCGAAAAGGGAGGTCAACAGCTCGAATTTTTGTACATGCATATATCGTTTGAGTTCCCCATTGAGAAAGCACATCGTTTGATAATATTCCCCATTTGGAAAGCCATCCCCTGTGAAGTAAAACAAAAGAGCCGCACGAGACTCATGACCGAACATCGAGAAGCGCGTTACCGCGTACCCCACTGGTCCCTGCCTACAGTCCACAGGTTGCCACATTTGATGAACAATTTCAAAATTTGTTTCTTATTACTTGTACTCTGGGGCTTTATTATTCATCCTAAATCACTATTCTTCCCACTAATTTCAACATCTCGAGATGCTTAAAGGTTTGAGAGGTAGTGTCAGACTTCCTGCCGCTAAGGATAGGCTCCCGTCGACAGGTCAGAAATTGTGCATGAGCGAAGATGACAGGTCGAATAATATGGACCACATTCTCCATGAGGATTATCCTCCCCCGACAGTTATAAATACATCAGACAACTCGGATTTGGAGGAATACGAAACGCCAGTTCATCAGTTTGATTTCCGCAAAGTCAAGGACGAGGCGGATTTTGCTAAGACTATTCGTACAATTATTGCAAATTCCGATAGGGAAGAGGACGTGATTATTGAAATTCTTAATTGTCCATCACTAGAAGAATTAGAACCCTATTTTGCAAAAACAGGCGTCAGAGGCAA